>JAHBCN010000131.1:272107-327107 GCA_019359885.1 Listronotus oregonensis
GTTTAAAACACGCCGTCAAATATGGCTGACAAGAAAAAACTGACTTTAAAATATGGTATAAACATAGGGTATAACGAATATTTATGTTTCTATTTGTAATGCATTTGTTTGAACAAATGTAAGAAATATATATTTCACCAAAAAACATTTCTTTGGTCACAAGTTTACATGTTCTGTGTTTTAGGAAACGGTTAATATTCTAAATTCATAGGGTAAACTGTTTAAGCATATGCTTAATTGAGGCAGCCGTGCTGCTCGGCAGTATAAAAGAGAAAGAAGAATAGGTTATAGCCCCGCCGACCAATCAGCAGAGCCAACCAGCAAGGCTGCCTCTAGCGGGTATTTGCTCGAATGGTTAACTAGGTCGACCGTCACCGTTTACCAGTTGATAAAGTAGGTGCTGCATTAAATCATTTAACTTCTAAAACAGATTTTTATACAGCACTCATAGTTCAGATCGAATTTACTGCAAAGGAAGGTTGCTCCGTAATTTGTGTCGGTTAATACCGTCGATCATGTATCTTCTAGAAGCACCTTTGCCAATTGGCCGTGCGAACAGAAGTTGCAGAAAAAAACGCAATAAGTCTAGGCGAAGGGGGGTATATATCCCATCGACCAATGAGCTCGCGGAGTAACGAAGAAAGGTACTTTTTCGCTTTTTCTCTCAAATCCCTGATCGCACGGCCAGACTGCTTCTAGAAGGTACATGCTCGAAGGTTAATACCTTCAAACATAATATACCTACTAAACTCAGCCTTGTCGCTCGTCCATGCGTGGAAAAAAAAACTCTATAAGTCTAAACCCTTTCTCTCTCGCTTTGCGTACTGATTGGTTGGCGAAGAAGGGTATATACGCCGCCCACCAATCAGCACGCAGAGCGAGGTATATACATCTCTCACCGACCAATCAGCACGTAGGGGCTAGGAAAAAGTTATAACCAGATTTTTTTTCTCTCACATACTTGTTTGCACTGCCAAGCGGCAGGGCGGCCTCTGATAGGTTTTTTTTTTGAATCTTTATGACAACTCACGAAGGATTATTATATATTACATAATATACCTAAGTACCGTGAGTGCCGGGTTTTCCGGTGTTTAACCCATTCCTTCCCAGTTCCGACAACGTTGTCCAAGCATTGAAACATGCAAATGTTGCATTTCACAGCACCTTTTGGACAACGCGGTAGTACCACCACGGACGTTATTTTTAAATAACTACTACCTAAAAATCTTGCCGGCTGGAAATCAAACCCGGATCGCCGGGGTGGAGAGCCGAAACTCTGACCACTACGCTACCGGAGAGACAATGGCAACAAGGTACGTGCTCGAAGGGATGTACCGCTTAACAATCTATTAAGCCAAGTAGCCATTCAGGGTGTTATTTCAATTACCGCACAAAAGCGCATTATGCGGCACCAATGCTCAGCACTTTTTCTATGTAAGTGCTCTTTTCAAAGAATAATCGAGCTTCGGATAAATTTTTTGTTCTCTCAGAAAACAAAAAAGTTATCCAAAGCCCGATCATGCCTCAATAAAAGCACTTACGCACAAAAAATGCTGAGCATTGCTCCCAGGGAAGATTGCCGCATAATGCGTTTTGTGTGGTAATTGAAAAACACCCCCAGTGACGCATATAGAGCGCTTCCGAGAAGCTCATGAGCGTTTCGTAATACCCCTTTTTCTTTCCCCTTATCCCTCACGCACCAGCAATTTTATTAGTGTTTCGTGCTCCAAACCAGGGATGTTGCGAATATTTGCATCCGCATCCGCAATTGCGGAACTTGCGCACCAATTTGGACATCCACATCTGCAACAAATCTATGCCAAGTTTAATGCGGATGCGGATGTCGCACAAGTTGCTCTACAAGAAAAAAAATAGGTGGGGCCGGCGAATGGCGCGTGCCGTCCACACGTGACCATTGACCAATAGGAGCGAAGATTCCGTTCGGTAACAAGTTCCGACCCCGACCCTTTTTATTGTGTATCATTTGTTTACGATAAATCAATCATTATATGTTTAGTTCCGCTTAACTTATGAACTCTATGAACATTTCGGTTATTAAGTGTTCCAACCGAACAATTTTTCAGTAGCGCGGGTTTAATTTACCAACCTCTGCGTAACAGACTTGACCCCGAGAAGGCGGCAATATTGCTTTTTATTAAATATAGAGCTCCAATTTACACTAAGTAAATAGATGATGATAGAGGTAATAAAATTATTAAACAAACACTATTCTGGCTATTTTACTTCTGCACCCATATAGTTTCCTGTAAAAAAACAAGATGCGCATCCGCAACATCCCTGCTCCAAACGTCAAAGGTAAGATTATTTTTTTTAACTTACAAGATTTTCTGGTTCTAAAGCAATATTTTTAACCTTAATTTCTATAGCTACTTAAACTACTACCCGTTCACAAAATAAAATTTTAAAACTTTATGGTAGGTCCTCATGTGCGTAAAAGCGGAACGGAACTGTCAACTTTCTCGAATTTGATTGCTTTATTTAGTCATCCTTTCTTAGCTAACGTGTTCTATGTTCCAAAAAAAATGACAATTTTTCTATAGAAACTTTCATTCCCATTACAGCCCCACCCCCTCCCCACAAGGCATGTAATTCCAAAAATGTTAAAACAGTTTTAATTGTAATCAATAGCCTACATACCAATTTTCATACTTTTTAGTCCAGAAACGACGAAGTTCGATACAAACTTTCACCCCACATTCTACCCCTTTAGGGGGTGAGTTTCCTAAAATCCTCTCTTAGCTGACGTCTCCAACTAAAACTATCTTTGGGCCAAATTTTTATCTTAATAGGTCAAGTAGTTTTTAATACTTAGTGATTAGTCAGTGTAAATATGAATAAATAAGACCTTGGGCTCTTATAGAAGATAGATTAGGCTTTGAAATTGTAGAGAAATGTGCATGCTTAAAAATAGGGTCATTAAACAATTTTTACCTATATTATATTTTATCAATACTTTATAAGAATAAATAAATGGCTGACACGCATTAATTTATAGTTCCTTACCAACAAGGGCCTATTTTTAAAGGTGGATGTGATGGATGGATGCATGGTGGATAAAGATGGATGAAAAAAGCATTATACTTTAAGCTAGCTTTAGCACGGTAAGTAATGTACCTGACCAGTAACAAGGACCGAGTTGCTGAATTAGTTACTTCTTTTATTTATATGTATTTCCGTAATGTAATTAGATCTTACAAATTGTGTACCTTCTAATTAACTTAGAAAAACTAATTAAAAAAAAACTATCAAACCGATTGGTTAATATTTTATTGACCACTATAGTAGAAAAAACAAATGACATGATTCGTTTCGGCGCCTACACGATCAAAAGCGGATAACATACTAGTCGACTAGAGGCAGAGGCTTCTATTGAAAATAATTTATTGTCTTTTTATTAACTACTGATATTAAGATATATTCTTGTACTGCTGTTTTAGTAACATTTTTATTTTTATTACGTCGAGTTCATTAAAATAAATTTTAAAAATCTTAGTCAATCGGTTTAACAGATAAAACACAAAATAAAATAAGCTTTGTTATTGCCACTAAAGCCATACTTATAGTAACAATATTAAAAATACAATTATGAAAATCTGACCAGAAGTTCAAAATGCAAACACTTGAAGTAAAAAACAACAAACATCAGACCGTAGTCACAAATTCAAATTATTGCTTACACTAAATATAATAAAATTTAACAGAAAAGAAAAACTGCGAACCAGTTTAGAAAATTTTATCTTATCACAAAAACACCCAAATAAAAATATGTTGCATAACAACTTTATTGTACTTTCCTGTTTAAAATGGGTAAAGAACTTTAAAAAATACTTATAAAATTTTTCTTTACATCTTTTTCAGTTAATGAAAATCTTTTACGAAATTGAATTCAAATATGTGGAAAAATTAGGCGCTTAGGAGGCGGACAGACGGAATAAAATGGACACGAAGAAATTACAAAGAACCTACAGAACCTTAAAAAAACAAGGACAAAAAATATGTTTAAATTACAATAATTAAGATAATAAAAACTAACTTGTTATTAGTTTTATTATTTATATACAAGTGAAATACGGAAATATTTATTTTTTTTAATGTTCTACGTTTTTCGATCATAAATCCGATAAAGAGTAAAATAAAATTTTAAAAAAAAACTCTGATATGTCAATATTTTTGATTTTTTATGGCCAAAAAACAGTGGCGCCCCACTTCTATATAATTACCGTAGTTTTAATTTAGAAATTAAATTTTTCTGATAAATGGAAAAAATTGTTTTGTTAAAATTCACCTTTCTAATACGGAGTCTGTGCTATGAATATGCGCACTGATTCAATATATGTACAGCTCCGCTCACGAGCGCACCATGTAGCCTGACAGTAGTCGTTTGTGCGTCGAGCCGTGCGTACTGTCCCAGTCGTGGTGGATTTTGTTGTGTTTATTTTTACGATTCGTCGAAAATGGAAAATGACGAAATCATTGAGCAACGACAACTCAGTATCAGGTTTTTGATATTAAAGAATGAAAGTTTAAATACAGTAGCTTTTTATTTTTAGAAATGGCGAACCCCAAAAATTAATCCTTTTTAAAAATGAAAAGACTTAATTGTACATAAACAGTTTTTATAATAAATTGAGACTTAAGAGTTTCCTGAAGTACAATAAGGCTATAATGAAATATTTTTATTAAGGATGCCTCAGTAACCATACAGAAGCCGAAAGACTTATTTTGGTTATTTGTTTAAAGGCGGGATGCTACCTTAAAACGATCCAAATATTATGTACACATTAGAGGTTATAACTTTTAGTAAATAAATAAAATATATATATATATATATATATATATATATATATATATATATATATATATATATATATATATATATATATATATATATATATATATATATATATATATATATAAAAAATTAAAATTAGTACTTTTAATTAGAACTTTATTGTATTCTAATAAACTTGTTACTGAAAATAAGTATGTATATTTCTTATATTTTTTACCCAAAAAATTACCTTTGATGTCAAAACTTCGCATATTTTAAATACAAAATTTAAAGAAACAGTTATTTTTCTAGTAGGCTAATACTATCACATCTGCATTTTATCAAGCACTTCAGAATTTAAATAAAAGGATTAAAAAATATATATTAATTATATTATATAAATGTATAATAATTTTTTCCTGCAAAACTGAATATCGGCCTTTTTTTTAATATTTAGTAGTTTTTTTAGAAAACCGTAAAGTAATGCGTGTCATTGACTAGTACTTAACCATTTACTGATATAAATTTGAAATATACAATTTTGTATAATATATAGTATAATATAAAAATAAGTAATAAAAAACTTACCTTTTAAAGACCAATTGAACACATTCATAAATGAAACAAAAGTATACATACTTATTTTTTGAACTTGCCAATAGATATGGGTGTTTTAAATATCCTTACTAATTCTTTTTTAATATTAAAAACTTGTAATTTTACACAAACCAAACCTAATTTTTTTTTGCTAACGAGATACTTTTAATAAAAACGACCTAGAGCTCTACTCAAAATCTTACTTTTAAATGATCTTAAGACACCAGTCTGTTTAATCAATTATTGTAGTTTGTCTAAGCGTCTTCGAGACATTCGAAGAGAAAGCCACATGCAATTCCTTGAATTAGGATTTTTAATTGTGAGTAAAAGTGTTAATTTAAATAAGTTAGGAAACAATATATTTAGTAAAAAAAGGTATAGGGAACTTTCACTGCAAAGATCACTTAAATACCTTTTTTACCCTTGACAGTGATAACAATTTTTTTTTGCATATTATTTTTTTTAATTTCAGGAATCAAGCAATGGAAAAATTCTTGTAAGATATAGGTACCAAAGTCCTTTTTGTAAAATTATTTTTATTATTATTTTTATATTGGGCGTTTTCTAATAAAAATTTAATAAAAACAAATTAATTTCTTTTTAATACCAACTCTTGCAAAACTACTCTAGTGATTATTTTAACCATACATTATTCAACAGGTTTTTTAAATAATACTGCCATGAAACTGGTGCTTAAATCAAAAGGACCACAGCAAAATTCAGTATCACCTACTAAAACTACAAATTATAATAAATTTTAAAGTAAAGAAGTTAAATTGCCATAGATAAGTATAACTGTTTTACTTTTTTTGTAGTGTTTAATGCCCTAGTTAGCAGTGCCTTCCACTCATTACCAAAAGCGATGTCAAATACAGGAAGAAAAAGTTCACCATTTTACAGTGTTTAAGCACTCACATTAATCTACAAAGGTAGTTCGGCTAGTTTACAAGACGATTTTTTTTAGATATTCTCATGGTGACTTTTATAATGTATTTTTATAATGTACCAAGATTTTATGCAACAATAATTATTTCCACATATAAACTAAAAATTAAACCAATAATGGTACTAACCTCTCCGACCCTGAATTTTGTTGACTCTCAGAAGAACTTCCACTCTCCGAACCTGATGCTGACTTTTCTGATTTTTCAGATTCTTCACCACTCTAAAATTTTTTTCGTTTTGTTTATAATTACCATAAACAATAAGCAAATTGTAAAAAAATCATATTTATTAATTCACAAGAAGCCCCCATCAATAATTCCTTCACTTATACAATATTATTAATAATAACTAATGACCCCTGGCTTAAATTTTACCCTTAAAAATAATAAAGAAATATGGAAAAATATTTGTCAACCATCCAACAAGTTTTTGACATACAAGCTAATAATTTTTAAAATATGAATTTAATAGTGCCCTCATCCCCCTTAATTAATCAGTATTTTTTTTGTAAATTTCCATTAGCCATTTGAATAGGTACTCATGATTTTTGGATCTACTCCACCTAATAATTTTGACCATAAAAAAATAAATGTTTTCATCCATCATTACAGAAACTCCCTTAGCCCCAAGTAAAATTTTATTGCTTACTATTAAAAAATGTATTGTAAAGGATTTCTTTTTTTTCAAACAAATATGGACAATGACATAAATCTTACATAACAATTTCTATAAGCTGAAAATAACACTTTTTTTAGTACTCCCCTATATATTTACCCCCCATTTATTTGCTTCAATGAAGTTTTCCAAGAGTTCCCTTACAAAATGAGTGTATTTCCGTGTGTACTACTACTGGTTTTGAACCAAAGATAAACATATTTACCTTTAAACTTTAAAGGTCATTAACCCCAAGGTACCCCCTTAAAATCTATGCAATTTTGATCTAATGAGGGAGTTGCATAATAATGAATATTGCTAGTTAATTTGGACTGTATTGTGCTTGAGAGTATGTTCTACCATGTAATATTTTTGTAACTACACGTCGGATAATTTTTTATTACTTTGCACCCCCCAAAAATAGTAAAAAGTATATAAAATAAGTTTTAAGAATCAAAGGATGAATTACATAACTTATATATTTTAAACGCAGTTTAAGACACCAAAATGTGGCTCAATGTTCTTATAAATCATTGGGGAAGAGTATGGACTAAAAAACACAAATTTTTAAGCTTAAATTGCTCAAAAGGGTACATCTTAAAAATTCAAAATTTTGGGCAGAGTAGATGAAGGGAACCCTAAAAAACAAGAATATGCAAAAAAACTAGTGGAACACATACCCCTTCACTTAAAAAAAAATAAAAAACCACTTGTAAACAAAAATATTGGAGGGTAAAATAGAGAATATGTTAAAGTATAGGGGCCACGCCCTTGAGTTAACATTGACGCAGTACATAAAAGACACTCTAAAACACAATAAAAACTAATTAATCACAAATTTGCACCCTTAAATATTTTTATAGGGGGTAAACTTACCTCAGGCATCTTGTAGATAAATTTTCTTTAACTTTTCAAGTATACACGTGGGTTAATTCTTGTAAAAAGTGTCAAAAAACAAGGAAAAAACATTCCTTAATTTAAATAAATTAAAATAAAAGCGAAATATTAAATAAACATTAAAAGAAATACAAAGTTCTTGCAACTATTTGCTAAACTGCAGCAAGGTTCCTCGCCATTTTGTTTCCCGACACGGACAATGAAATTAAATAACCAAATTTAGCTTTGAAATGTTCTAACCCGCAGTTTGTTTTATTTTTTTTCCATAAACACACTTTTTAAGGTTATATTATCACAGTTCACAACTTAAAAGGGTTAAGGTTACGCGTAACTTCTGCCACTAATTTTGCCAGCAAGAAGACTGTGCAGCCATGTTTAAAATTCTGAAAGAATCGACACAACGGCGACAGCGTACGAACAACTGCGCACTGTCACGTCACGAAAGATGGCCGCCGTTTTTAGTGGAGGGAGCTTATGCTCACCAATCACGGGTGTTTACGTCATTCGGTCAAACTTTAGGCGCTCTTTACAAAGAGACTATTTTGCTTTGAACAAGAATTTTACTGAAAAGGACGAAATAAATTCAATTTTACATCATATCCGGCCCGCGAAATTCAAAATATACAGCAGAGGTGTTCTAGAATATTCTTATATAAAATAACAGCAAATTACGACGAAATTTGAACATAACTTACACGATTTAGGGATAAAATAGCATTTTTTTTGTCTCAAACTGGGGTTTAATCAAAAATACATTTAATTATGCACTTTTCTACAAAAATATTCATTAAAGGAATATATGATAGGCCTTTAATTCCACAAAAATCATATTTAAACTGAACAAACCCATAAATTATGTCTTAAAGCCATAAAAAACTTCCTGGATTCTATAAGAAAGGGTCTATTAATTTATAATAAAAACACTGGGGGTTATTTACCCCTTGGGAGGGGAAAGAGAATGTGCCAATATTAGCGTTCTTTAAATCCTTCAAATCAATCAAGACACATTACTGCCTATCAAAATGTAAAAAAATTATAAAAATACTGCCTTATAATCCTTTAGAGGGTAGTGATAAATGGAGAGTACTAATTCAGACCTTAGATCTTTAATATATATATAAACTCTTAAAATAGATAAAAATATAAATAACACCATGGCTGCTCTTAAGAACTATGATACGTAACATATACAAAGGTGCTAATAGGATTAAAAAAGTGGCCTGAACAATAAAAAAAAATTACACATTTAGAAAATATGAAAGGCCACTTCTTAAGACCAGCTTAGGTGATTTTAGGCACCATTTTTGAAAAGCCACGTTTAAAATTATAAAAATTAATTGTTTAATAAAGTATATAAAGCCTAAAATTGTTTCAAACTGCTTTCACCATTTTAGTTTTTGGGAAATATTTGAATGTATTGTGCCTTTTTTAAAAACAAAGCAAATAAGGCTCTTCTTATCTTGAACATTTACCTTTTAAAAGCAAAAAATAATTTATTAGTTAATTAATAAATCCCACAAACGAAAACTAGCAATAATTTTCAAATAACCACAGTTCCTGAATCATTTTTATTGCATTTTATCAGGTTAGTGCTTGATGAAAGAGTTATATTTGCTTAAATTGGGAAAAAAATTACCTGAAACATTACCCATAAACTAAAATATCGAAGGCGGATCTAACTAGCAATCTTAAGGCCTTTATTTAGATCCCAGTAGAAAGAATCAATAAATAATCTATATTTTTAATATATTTAAGGATATTATACCCAGAAACTGTTAAAATAGAACACAAAATTTAAAACCATGGCTGCTCTTACAAACTCATCAATTTTGTACAAAGCCACTTAGAGTTCAAAAAATTATTCATTTTCAGTTCTTTGGCCCAGGGTTGGCATAAAGACCACTTTTTGGATTTTGACCAGGACAATATTCAAAATTGGTTTTAATCGGCCAATACTGATTATTTTCATTAACTACTGGCTTGTCTGACAAAACATGAACATATTGTGATTTACTGATTTGGCAACGTCGCTTTATGTAGAATTGGGGCCAGCGCAACTGCCCGACGTATGTGCAATTGAAGGTAAGTTGAAAGATGCTAAAAACCATAAAATTTGTACTTTTTTAGATTTGACCACCCAAGTGCCCAAAACTCATTTTGACCAGGACGGCTTTAACCTGGTTAAAACCTCCGGTTTTAACCCGACTGGTTTTAACTAACCTGCCCAAATCTTGCCAACCCAGCTTGGGCCTATATAATAAACAAACTATAGGCTTTGAAGAACATTAAAGACTGGTCCCTAAGAGCAGCTTAGGTGTTTCAGACACCATTTTTAGCCTTCCAAAGTCTTGAACAAATGTTCCAGTTCACAAGAAGGAAAAGAAAGTTAAAGCAATAGTGGGCTGTGCCCTTGTTTTTAGAAAATATTATGATTATTGGTCTTTAAAATTGTGTGCTTATAAGCAATCCTTCCATGTTTGTTTTATGTCATTACATAAAATTATTATGCATATTACAAATCTGGCAAATGATAAATTATTTAACGAATTTCCTCCAGTATTTCTTTTCAATGAGGATAAAAAAATAAAGCAAACGATTTTTTATATACCTAAAAAAATATTTTATTGCACAACTATACAGTAATCAATAATTTCTAAAAAAGCATATCAACACAATTCCGACAGTAGCGCGTAATAAGTATTTACTGACATAACAAACAGGACAAAATGGTATCTTTTTGGTTAAAAGCCAATTATATTATTCACAGGCTAAAATAAAATATTGGAAAATCAGTTTTTTAGCAAAATATTTCTAACTGAACTTTTTGTTTTAGCTTGATTGTCAAAATTACATACCAATTCAATAGTGAATTATTCAAAGTTGTATGAGCAATCTTTTTATTCAGATTATCATTGACAAAGAAACAATGTATAAAAATGCTAAAGGATAACTTACTTTTAATTTTATGCATTAGCTCAGTTAAAAAAAATATATTAAATGGTATTGTTTCTTTAATCAAGATATGTATGTTTTAATTATTTAAAATGCTTCAAGGACACCAAGCAATGTCCTGGAAACAATACCTGGAAATGTTAAATTCTCTAAAGCATGCATCTCATAAAACAAGTCTAGCGCAAGATATTAAGCTAATATTGTGACTACCGCGGTATTGAATGATTTAAATAAGTTTATCTTGCCTTAAACTTTCCAGGAAATTAAGAAAAAAATATTTAGCCCTTTTAAAAAAATTAGTTAAAAAGAAATACCTTTTTTAAAGGCACTTTTTTTTGTTCCAAAGAATTCATATGTTGTAAATAATAATATTAAGTTTCCATAGACATGACTTGATGCGCTTTTGTCATTTGTATATGAGAGTTTTAAATACATCTACACCTCTAAACAAATCAAATTCTGACAATATGTGCGCACTCTATTAAAACGCCTAGATTTGCTTATGTTCTTAGAAGCTTACAGAAAAAAAAATCATTAATTATGCTTAGAGAGCAAGTAGTATGTTTTGAAGTAATATGGAATGTAAAACATTAAACTCCTTTAAAAATGTCTTTTACCAAATAAGAATATATTTACAGAATAACTATAGACACATATAAATACCTTTTTCATTACTTTAATTTGTAAATAATGCAGATCACATAGTAAAAATTCATTATTATATAAAAAGCATCAGCAAAAAATTTGTACTTATTTTTATCTATATATTTGATGCTAATCTTGTCAATGTATATTGCCATAAAAAATAGTTTAAAGCTTTAAGTTTAAACATTAAAATAAAATATATTCACCAGTCTATGGTGGCCTTGGAATCTTATGCCTTAGGACCAAAGCACTCTCAGCAGATATGATGGGCAAGGCATTGTCAAAGTGGAACTGGATTAAATGGCTTACACTGTTAAACATTCTGTCCTTTGTCCTGACCTGCAACAATGAATAATAAAAATGTAGTTTTCATTTACAAAATGTTGGCTATTTATGTTCAGAATTATAAAAAATGTTTTATGCCAACAATTATTTCTGCACTAAAAATTCTGGACCTCTTGGAACAGACTTATTTTAAGTTAAATTTTGGCTTATTTATATCATTATTAGAACAGATTACTTCTGCAAACAATCAGAACTCTTTACAAAATCATTTTCTCTAAAATGTCAAATTTGGCAAAGAAGCACATATTCTAGTTTGGATTTAAAGGCAAAATAAGTTATTATAAAATAAAAATATCAACCTACCACGCCTTCAGGATCTATTAAAAGTAAATGCTTCTTATTATTGTCTTGCATTCCAGAAAGCACAAACTGTCCAGGTGTGTTGGTTGATTCACGCACCAAAAAGTCTCCGTCCTTTTGCAACAATCGCTCAGCTTCTGCCCTGGATATAGGCCCATGAAACCATATCTCTTTTCTTAATTGCATCAAAATGTCCACTTCTGTTCTTTGTTGATAACTGGATGATGCTGAATGATGTGTAAATGGTTCTAAAAAAAAGTCTGGGTAAATATTTTAAATTAACAAAAGCCAAATAACAAACTTACGCATATCAAACACATCCCTCTCTCGATTGACAATTACACTATCATTGACATAGTCATGATGGGGTCCATCACATGAAGATATATCACAATTGAAGTCGATTAAATTAGGAGTTACAGGGGGTAAGGTAGTAAAAGGGGGGACTGAAGCGGGTAAAGGCGGAACAGGGGGCGGTCCCATTACATCTGGAGGAACTTTGCCTGGTAAATCATTATAGTAGTCTTTATCAGCATCTCCACCACTCTGAATTGAAGAAGGACCCACAGTGGTAGCAAACCTGAAAAAAAGAGCATTAATTGAAAGAAAATTTTAAAAATGGGTCATTAACTAAAGTTACATCCTTTAAATGATTCAATAAATGTACACTGTCGAATAAGTTAGTAACAAATCTATATGTTCTTACTTACACATTAGGCTTAGAGAACTGCTGAAATCGTAATTCAAAAGCTTGTCCAATGGTAGCAATAACATCCTTAGCCAAACCTCCTCCACACTCAAGAACATAGCAAGCTCTTAGCTCATTAGCGTCTTTAGCAATATAACTAACAAAATCCAGTGTTTCCTATAAAATATTTGTCCGTAAGAAAGCTAGTTTTTGTAGGCATATTTAAGATTTAACCTACACTGTCTCCTCCAGAAGCAAAAGAGATTTTTGGCATTTCATGGTTTGCTATAACTTGGTTTGTTTCTAGAGACGTTAATGACAGGTTTACACTGGAAACTTTTAGATTAACATTTGTGCCAGCAAAGGACATATTGGGGCTTTCAGCAATAGCTTTAGTTACTTTTCTGTCAACTTTCCGCTTTTTGTCTACAGTTTTTAGACCAGCAGCTTCACAGACTCTGTTTATGCATTCTCTAAAAAATATATATATATTTTATTTAATTTAAAAAAAAAAAAACCTTAATAATTATATTTAAGTTTTAAAATGTAAATACTTACTTTGCCACACTTGACCTGGTTTTAAAATCCAAAGCCTTCATGGATACTTTAATCTCCAGGCAACCCACATACTGTAAAGAAAATCTGATTTATAGTTTGCTTGTCATTTTGATAACTAGTAAAATAGGGTGTTTCTTTTACTCCGAAAAAAAGATGAGAAATTGTACCGAGGTTAATAATGCTTGATTGTCAAAACGCAGTATTTAACTTTGCTAAATTACAAGCTATTGCACAGTATGTCAGGTTATGTTATTTTGCTTTACATTTGAAAATTGCCTCACGTGACTCTATATCATCTAAAAAACCTAATAAAAAACCATAATTAGGAAGTCTACAACCATTCACTCTAGGGAACTACGCTATTCTTTTTCATAACTGTCTTTTGGTTTTTTTTTTTTAAACTTGGGACAGTCACGAAGGCTTAAAGCCTAAGTACCAACCAGAGCTGGGACGGATCCTTCAAAAAAGGAATCAATTCACCAATACAAATCACGATTCCTTTTTAAGGAAAAAAGGAAATGAATCCAGGGAATCGATTCCTATTTATCGGATCATGAATCCGGATAATTCTTAGTTTTTATACTTACAAATGGAAACTACGATACAAATGAGACTACATACTTAATCTAGATGATTAATACAGCATCAAAAATTTTAGCACAGAGCCCGAGCCGCGATATATAATCTTAGCCAAATTTGTTTTTTGTAAATATTCTTCAAATTTGTATTTTAATTTTAGCATTTTTTTCAAACTGTATTTCAAAACTTGCAATGCTAGATTTTCATAAGGTTTTTAAATGTGATTCTTGAGATAACATCAAACAACTTATAAATGGGACATCTTATTGTAATTTTACAAGAAGTTTCACCAGTACCATTTAATAATTTTCTATGCTTACAGAATATACAAATGTATTAAAATTTTAAATTCATTTTTGGATGACACCCTGAACAGAAATAATTAAATGTCCATATAAAAGTCTCTCAGGGTTTTTTCAAGGATAACAAAAATTATAAAGATCAAGCAATCAGAACTCTTAAAATAAATGCAAGTAAAATGTATTCCCGTTTTTGGATACCACACTCAATGGTTATGAAAAAAAAATGTTTTATTTAAATGTTGTTTCTCCGGACCTAAAAAACAACATATTTTAGTTAAAAATCACATGTTAGGTGTGTTTCCTTATTTCAAGATCTTAATAGGCGGATGTTTTAAAATTCTTTATCTTAATTTCCGAAAATCCATGTGATGCTGATTAAGAATCTTAGGTAAAAATTTGGAAATTTAAAATGAAAGACTTAAGTTGGCGGATTTTGGCATTTTTAAACCAATTTTCCTCAGATTCGGGATATAAGGGTTTTTAGGGGGGCTAGGTCAAAATTTGGAAATTAAGAATCTTGGGTGAAAATTTGTAAATTTGAAATGGCGGATTTTGGCATTTGTCTCAAATTAGAAATATAAGAAATCAATTTATTTTTGGAATCGGATCCTTCCAAAAAGGAATAGATTTCGGATCATTTTAAAATTATATAACGAATCTGGATTACAGATCCTATTTTTAAAAAGTAATCGATTTCAGCCTTCGGATCCTTAAAAAGGAATCAATTCCTACCCAGCTCTGGTACTAAAGTACTGTGAGTATATGAGTTTTATAAAAAGCAAAACATGCGCAATTTGATCGCGACGCCATGTTGTAAATTAATAAAATAAAATATTATGTATATTATATAATGGGCTTATTATTGACGTTTATGTGGAATTACAATAAAGCAGCAGGAAAAACAAGTGCAATGTCTATTACCAAGTTAGAATTTCTTAGCCACAAAATTGCTAAGATCATTAAGATATAGCTGCATTGTTTTGGTGCCCTGAACAAAATAAAAAAGTTTACTTATCCCAACCCTACACACATTAATCAAGAGTAACACCTTTTCTATATTTAACTGGCTTAGTGAGACCGAAACTTTAAAAAGATTAACACTAGTTTTTTTTTTAAAGATCTAATAGGCAACTTTTCACATGATTAACTATTAAAAAAAAAAAGTATCTTATTTTTATTTTACCATTTTTAATAAAATATTATTTTAGCTAATTTTTAAATTATGTTATTTCGACTCAGCCTTAAACATTTGTGCATTTTTTCACAAAATAAAAAAGGAACTTTCAAAAATTTTGTTTTTCTTTTTCCAAAATACCAGGATTTAAGACTTCTAAAACAACTAGTCACTTTTTAAAGTCCAGATAAATAATTTGTAAATTAAAGGAGAACAGATAGAAAGCCATTTTACCCTTATAGCCACATTGTATTTTGTTAAAATAGTGACCCAAGTGAGAATTCCAGAAAAATGAAAAAGTCCAAAATACTAAAATTAAATGAGCAAATACAACACTAAAATCATTTTAAAGTAAAAAAACATACTACCTCACTTTAAGCTAAGGTTTTCTTTTAAATTTCTGCATAAAGTACAGCAATCTTAATGGCGACATGTTAGCAAAGCAAAGATATGTAGTATTTATTAATTTTTAAATACTCAATATGACAAAAAGTTGCAGAAAATGTTTATGCCTGGATGATAGTATATTAAATTTGAAAGATTTTACTTTTATTTCAACAAAAAAATACATTTTTCTACAAATATACACAAAGAAATGGTGACTTTTAGCCACTTTCAATAATAAATTAATATATTCCTTCTATTTGGAATAATCAAACAAATTTAAAGATAAAAAACTGTTTAGAAAGAAGAAATAACCTTTTTTTTAACAAAAAAAAGTCAAACTGCAAGAAAACTTGTTTCAAGACTAATTCTAGGAGGGAACTTGTGCATTCATAAATATATCCCTTCTTTATTCTTAAAGTTAAATTAGTGAATGTATCTGGATATCTGGTGCACACACATATTCACTAAAAATAGGTATAAATTGTCGGGATAGAACATAAAGAATGAATGATGTAATTATATTTGAATATATAGGTTACCAACTTTTAAAATTGATACAAAGAATGGGGTGTAGTAAAGGAAAGATCTCTATAGGCAAAAGGTTCAATAGCTTAGACACTCTGTGGATAAAGAAACAAACAAAGTGGGAAGTTCTGGGCCTCTGCAGTAGGACTATAAAGTGATGCATGAATGTGGCACTTCATGTTACCTTTTTGGGAGCTGCTAGAAAATATTCACTTATTTTTTTAGGGTTTGAAAATATCTGAAATATCAAAGTATCGGATATTTATGATATATATCCGATATTATATCAAATGTTTGATATATATCCATTTTGTTAATAAACAGTTATATTCTGTAAGTACAAACATTATTTAATGCTTCTTAAATACTCAATAATGAAGTAGAATCGTTTCTGCACTTTGTCAATTACTTTCTTTGTAAAAAATAGTAAAATAAACAAGAGAAAAACTTACTCTTTCATAACAAAATTTTTCTGACATGACTTACGCCATTAATGCCGGCAGAAGTGTTGCCATTTATGGATTAGAACTTACTATAAGGGAGTATATTTTAACTCTAATCCAACGCCATTTACATTTGGAAAGTAGGAATACAGTAATAAACGCCAAAAATTACTTAAATAGTATAAAATTTTTAAACCATTTTTGTATTGATATATATCATGATATATATTCATTATTATATATCCTCGAACCCTAAATTTTTTTAAGCAAAAGCTGTAAAAATACCTATAAAACACTGACAGTCTGCTAGAGCTCATTGGTGGGCAAAATAAGAAAGTTTCCTTGTAAGAGTGGGGTCATTAATATGTAAGGCGAACACACCTTTGAATGGAATACTAAGAGTTGTTAAAGACTTCATTCCCCAGACATAGAAACCATATTCCAGGAAGGGTCTAATTTGGGATACACACATAGTATACAGATTTGAAAAGAAAAAATACTTCACAGCTCAAAAGAGGTTCTTTTAAAACTGCTGTGGTTATGGATTTAATATGCTTGTGCTAATTAGGGTATCAAAGAAGACAATAATAATGTAAATAATTGTCCTTTAGGTGTTACTTTATAATAAACTTGATGAGAAAGTCTTATGGAAATGCTTGTCAATTAAATTTACTGGTAATTATATTAAAGTAGGTATGTTGAATATGTATTAATCTATGGATTTGTATGCTTTGAATGATGTTCAACACTTTCTGTCATTCTTATAATGTTGATTATAAAGAATAACAAAAACATCTTAAGTTTAAACAGAATTTAGATAAGTACCACAACACACATAACGAAAATTCTTCTAAAGCATATTTTAGCTTTTGCTCTCTTTTATGTTTTTTGCGCATTGTAAAAGTCGGGTGTGGCAGGATATCAATACTAATTTTAGATGTATGTAGAGACAGAAACTATAGCTTAGACACAGGATATGCTCAATGCTCCATTCTATATGAAATTTACGATAATAAAAAAGTAACAATGAAAATGGTCATAACAGTATAATATTAACTAAAATTTCTTACCCACCCGAACTGCGTATGTGGCACCCTGCCTCGCGATTAGTTTGTCGGAATGGATCCAGCCACTAGAAGGTTTTATGTTAAAGGCAGACATTTTTTGGAAGTTTTCAGGGATGAAAACGCGATTTACACCAAAATTTCAAGACATCTTATACGATTTATGTACCGTTCGGTTCTAGGCCGTGGGCAAGGCAGGAATACCGTAATGTCGGACAGGAATCCATGATCCTTTTTTCGCTCGGCACAACCACACATCAGCTTTTTTAATAAGTTTATCAGAAACCTTATAGCTCAAAATTTGCTAAAAATCGCGAATTTTTCATTAAATTTTTAAATACTGTTTTTTTTAGTCTAAAATCTTTGTTCACAAAACATATTTATTAACATTCTTTGTCTCTGCACAAACAGCTTTCGACTAAAAATATTTTCTATAGTGGACAAGAACGGAAAGGGAATGTTGGGGCCATGGCGTATGCGCGCATATGACGTAGTTCCTGTTTATCAATTAATTGATTTTCCAGAAATAATTATGTTTTAAAACCATCTAATAAGAATAATGGATAAACAAGAAATATAAATATAATAAGGATAATTTAGAAATATAAACACAAAACCTTGGAACTCTAGGAGTTTATTAACAAAGGTACTTTATGGGTACTTTGTTTAGTCGTAGCTTCTTATCCTATTACCGGAGTTTTATTTTTGCGTATAAAGATCCTTGAAGTCTTACGAGGAATTTAGGGTCGTATCCTTCGAGCATATACCTTCTAGACGCAGCATTGGCGCTCGACCATGCAAACAAATTACAAGAGAGAAAAAAGAATAGCAGTATGACCTTTCTCTCTTGCTTTACTTGTTTGAGTGGTCGGGGGGAAGCGGTGTGTACCCCGCTTTGCGTGCTGATTGGTGAGCGAGGTACATACCTTTCCCCGTCCAACGACTATATACTAAAGGACTGCTTAGTTCCATTTAATGTACGTTGGAAAATTTAGGAGAAGCGACGTTTATCGATCGACGATTACCAACTAATTTAGTTACAACCATTTCGCAGCCATTCACACGCCTTTATTCCCTTTGATTTTATACATTTTTAACATAAAATTTATAAATGTCTTTTCCCTCTTGTACAGAATAACCCATAGTTAAATAATATATTACCAAATAACACCGGCACACAAAAAAAAGTTGTTTGTACATTTGACCGGACCCATCTACCGACATGTATTTCGACCCGTTGAATCCAAATTTGAAGTCCGTTTGAATGAATGAATATATTACCAAATAACACCGGCACACAAAAAAAAGTTGTTTGTACATTTGACCGGACCCATCTACCGACATGTATTTCGACCCGTTGAATCCAAATTTGAAGTCCGTTTGGCCCGGTAAGTTTTGAGTAAATATATTTTTTATCGCTGTGACTGCAGTTGTTCTCAATTTTTTGGGTTTTTTACACTTTACTGAAATCTGGAGGGTGACCGGGCCAAACGGACTTCAAATTCGGATTCAGCGGGTCAAAATACATGTCCGTAGGTGGGTCCGGTCAAATGTACAAACAACTTTTTTTGTGCCGGTGTAATTAAAACTATACTGTCAGTGTGAAAGAACGTCATTTGACGGATATGTCAAACTTCATGGCTAATTCATGAAATGACTAAACATAGCGATATAGCATGATAGTGGTAATGGCTTAGTTTTTTGCATTTTGCGATGTAATTATTACAGTCAGACATAGGGTACGCTACATAAAATATGTTTAGAATTTCAAGGAGAATGCAAATCTAAAAAAAAAAAATAGGGGACTCATTTAAAATAAAAGAGGACCACGTCAAAACATACTAAAACACCCTATATAGGTGAAAGAAAGTTTTCTAAAAAATTTATTTGGAACCACGAAACATATATTAAAAACTTGTTTTTCCTAAAAGTCAAATAAAAAGTTATTGGAGGTTACATTTATAACCGGAAACCCTGTGCACATCGCAAAACGTACAGGGTGTCTCATTTTCGGCACTTTTATAGGGTATCTTCGTAATTATTTGTCCTATTACAAAAGTAATGTTGGCGTCATGTGCTCTTTTTGGGTTAAACTTAGAAATGGTAAAATTAAAATTTGAAAATTTCGCTCGCTTTAAAGATACGGGGGAATATCGAAAAATTGTCAATTTTAGAATGATCCAATATTTTCTAAGTTAAAAGAGATATAGAAAAATAAATAAATAAAAATATTTATAATAATTGTTGAATAATCTGCCGTTTTCAAACAGGTCACGTAGCCAAGATGAAAAACTTATAATAAAGAAAACAATGAATATGAAGAAATAAGCGTGTTAGGATTTGTCGAGGCACATGATCAGGTAAGAATGGAATATCCCGTGATAGCTTTAAATAGTAGTAGTTCAACTTTTATTTAACTGAAAACGCGCTTTTATCACTTTTTGTGGGTACTGAATGAGACTGAACCGCCAGACTCGGCTATGCAACGCTCATGACTCAGTCCGGAAAAAAAGCCAGATGCTAAAATATGACCAAACGTAGCATATTCTTGGCTGATGAAGTACAAGCGTTGGGGGATGCAGTACAAGCGTCCAGTTATTGCCGTCTGCCGAATCAGCCGAATGACCTAAAATTGGTTTGTCAGCCGTGTATATGAAATTATAAACATGATGCTGAACCTTTAAGCTTATGCCTAGATATATACTCAAAGTGCTAAACTGAACAATACTTTTGATTAACCGTTATGTTATTTTTCCAAGCATTATGAGTGGGTCCCTAATGGACGGGCTACTTTGTAAATATTTTATTCCCTGTAATTTATACTTCGATACTTATTCTAAACTTAAGGTTATTTGGTAATTTCTGAGTTACAATAGTTCTGTATGTTATTTAGAAGTAGTTTACACTATTTCAAACTTTTTTTACATACCTAGTCCTAAATTACACCTTTGATAGGAGCGCTTTACTAATAAAAAGTGTAAAATAGTGTACACTTTTTCTGAATAACAGTCAATTTAAAAAAATGTAATTTAACGGACAAATAACATCACTCACGCGGCGTGCGTATCAGAAACCAGCACCTGCATAAAACATAACCTTTAAATAATAACAAATAATACTGGTGGATTTTAAACAAAAATAAAAGTTTTGCAATGAATTTACAAGAGATACCAAAATCAACAATTAATTTATTGTCAGATTTCCCAAATGAATATACAAGTAGAATTATAAAAAGTATGTACAAACCAGAGTTTATTAATCTAAAGGGTACAAACACTTTGGGATCTGTATACTTAATCATTGTATTATCAATTTATATTATTGCTATAATATTTTTATTTTTAGTGGCCTTAGCCGCTCTTCAACCAGAGTCCCAGGATTTGCAGAAGCCGTTGGAAAAGCTGGCGATAGAGAAAAATATACCAAAAGATCAAATATATGAAGTATTAAGCACCTATATTACATTGCTTAAATTTTTTGTACACAGTTCAGATAAAGATTTTATTAATACTCTACTAGAAATAGGATTTTCAAATGAATTTGTGGATAATTTACCGTTGTAAATAATCGTAAAGAACTCACAGAAAGTTATTTTGCAATTAACTATGAATATTTTCAAAATGTTTCGAGCATTAAGTGGAGGATAGATATCAGTTTATTTAACAGGTAACAAGCACTTTACATAATAAATTATCCCTAAAATAATAACATGTTTTGGTATGGTTTACCACACAAGCTTTTTAAAACCAGTGTTCTCTTTGAATTGGCCTTTCAGTACACCTATCTAAAGTAAGGATGATAATGGAATAACTTAAAAACATATTTCTAAATAATCTGCAAACATGTTTAAGGAATGTAATTTTTAGTTAATCCTTGTATTATACTGATGGAAAATCTATCAAAAATAAGTTTATTATCTTAAAAACTATTTATATGTCTATTGTTTTCAATCATTAAATTGATTTTCTATTGTATTTTCTCAAATTACATATAAGATATAAGTGACATGACATATTTTTAACTTTATGGTCATTTTATAAAGTAGATATGGTTTGTGTAGTAATTTTCTTAATCAATCTTTATTTTTTAGTTCTTTGGTAAACAAAGCTCCACCAAATGTGATCTTGTGTATAAAACTGAAGAATGGAACATCTTTCACTATTGAACTGAATTCAAAATCATTCCATAAACTTAGATTTAATGTAGCTTTAATGCTTAAAGAAATTAGAAACCTTAGGTCCAAGTCATTTTTAAATAAAATGCTAAACTAATCCATGTATTTGTGGTGATTCTTTTTTAATTAGTGGAACATTTTGTATATTTTTTATGAAACAGACAGAGAGCTATTCAAGAGAATTTAGACAATGTGGTTCTTCTTTAAGTAAAAATCATTTCATCTAGACAACAGGTTCCAAAAGGTATGTGCATAGTCCTAACACCTCCGTATATTACTTAAAGTCTTGAAAAAACTCACCTTAGTCCCATTGCATAATAATAGGCAATCATTATATTTAAGATTTTAAAGTTTAACTTCTTAGTGTCAAATCTACAAGGGATAGTAACAGAAGTAAGAAGTAGAAAAGTAAATTTTTTTGTTGTACAAAGTGGTTTGAGTGAGTTTCTTGATCCTTCAACTTATCTAACTCCAAAGAAGTTTGCTCATACTTAGACTATATCATAAGCTAGTAGACAGTAAGCATGTAAAGGTCAATTTATAAACTTGACGTTCTCATCTGCTGTTGCAGTTCCCATTTGTAAGTTAAACTTAGGGCATTTAATGTAACCATTTATAAACACCGTCGCCGCAGTTGGCTAGCAATTCAGTTGTCGTTTAAGCATCAACTGCAGCAAAACGGCAACGCGGCAACGCCAACGAAACGTCAAGCTTATAAATCAGCAGATGGGGCTATTCCGGTTTTTTGTCAGACACGACCAATAAGCGCGCGCTCCAGTGAGAGCATGGATGCGGCTTGTATAACGTTCTGTCTCACTCTTAGGGTCAAGTCAAGTCAAGTCAAAATATGCTTTATTGTTATAAAGAAAGATTCTTGTTAACAAAGCAAAAGTAACTAATAGAATATTATACACTTACCTAACTAAAAACTAACTAAAAGTGTCTTAAAAATAATTGTCATTTCAGTGTAATGAAGTAGAAAAAAAAACATCTACATAAAAATAAATAAC
The DNA here is from genome assembly GCA_019359885.1 of Listronotus oregonensis. NCBI lineage: Eukaryota > Metazoa > Arthropoda > Insecta > Coleoptera > Curculionidae > Listronotus > Listronotus oregonensis. The sequence goes on from JAHBCN010000131.1 coordinate 295,139, forward strand.
AAAGTTTAAAAATCGTCAATATAAGAGTTACCTAGCTATTACAAAAATAATTTAAAATACCATATTGGTCATTGTCATTCGAATAAAATAAAAACAAACATATACATAAAAAAAAAACCAACAACAAAATTTTAAAATAGTCAAAATTTTAAATAAGATAAAACTAAAACTAACTAATACTTATAAACGGTCGCTGAAATACTCAGTTAGAGAATAATATGCCCTGCTCAGTAGTAATGACTTAACCGTCCTTCTAAATTTTTTTATAGGCTGTATCATTCTTACAGCGTTCGGCAGATGATTGTACATTTTTTTTTAATCATAAAAGAGCGATGCTTTAATTAAACCCGAACGCGGGATAGGTAACGGCAACACTCCCACCTGACGGGTATTATGGGAATGAATAGCATCTATTGATGCTCCAAATTTTTTATGCATTAACGAAACGGTCTCCAGTATGAATAAGGAAGTTGAAGTCAATATTCCATACTTTACAAACAAAGGTTTGCAGGACTCCCTAGGACCAGTTCTACACATGTTTCGCAAAGCTCGTTTTTGCAGCACAAAGACAGAATTAAACAAATACTAGCTACAGTTTCCCCAAAACGCTATTCCATACCATAGGTGGGACTCTATAAGAGAAAAGTACACCGTTCTTGCAATATTTACATTCAGTTCGCCAGAAACCACTCTTACGACAAAACACCCCGATGCTAATTTCTTACAGAGAATAAGAATGTGTTGTTTAAAACTTAATTTATTATCTATATATATAGCTAAAAATTTTACCTCGGAACGGTTTGCAATTAAACTATTGTCGATACAAACATTAGCCATTGCCCCATTGAACTGCAGTATATTAGTCTTGGATGTATTAAATGACAAAAGGTTAGCCTCACACCACATTTTTACTCTTTCAAGATCCTCGCTGACAGTTTTATTCAGTTCTTCGCTACTGCTATTGTGCCACAAGATGGTAGTGTCATCTGCAAATAAGGTAAAGCGGCCTCTAATCTTCAAAAACGCTATATCATTTATATACAGTAAAAACAATATAGGCCCCAGTACAGAACCCTGAGGAACACCAGCAGAGACCACCATCTCATCGGATTCAGAACCTTGCACATTAACTTTTTGGATTCGTCCGGTCAAGTATGACTTGAACCAAGACAGAGCATTACCTCTAAAACCATACATCTCAAGTTTTCGCAGCAGAATTTCGTGATCAACACAGTCAAAGGCTTTTGACAAGTCACAGAAAACAGCCTCAGCCACCTCCTTGTTGTTCAGCCGTATATAGAGACTGTCAAGAAAGGAAAATACAGCATCACTCGTATTACTATTATCTTGGAAAGCAAATTGAGAAACATTTAATATGTTATTTTTTTTCAAAAAAGTTTTCATCGGCCTAATCATTAATTTCTCAATTACTTTTGCCAAAGTGGGCATCTTCGATATTGGCCTATAATTAGAAGGAAACCCCAAGCCGCCGTCCTTATGGATAGGAATCACCACTGAGGTCTTCATTTCAGGTCGTCATTTCGCAGTATGACATCAGCAGTCTATATGTATATGTCTATGGGTTTTTACACAAAATTAATCCAAAATCTGGCTTGAATTTAAAAACATGTAATGAAATAGAAATAAAATAGCGATTTATAAAATCTTTGTGCCATCAAATCTTTGTTATGATTTATCCAGGAAAAGTATTTAGTGAGAAAGTAAATCCAAAAACTGAAAGTGATAGGTAGGGGCCATTCATTAATTATGTAATGATGATCTTGACAATATTAGTTTGAATAAAATATTATGCTGTAGAGACCGAAATTATTATTAAATAAAAAAAAATTATAGAATGAAGAAAACCATTTAGCATCCGAAATATAACTAGATTTTTAATAATAAATTTCGACTTGTAAAATATTACATAAGAATGGATTTTACCCCCCTCTACCACCAGATAAGGTCATGTATAGATTTTCTTAATCCCCCTCTTCCTCGACACCCTTAAGTAATTGATGGATGGCCCCTAATAAGTTTCTTTTCCAACATTTACATGCTCACTGTATAGTTTTGACCATTTAGATTTAAAAGTTTCATCAGTTTCATCTAGAATAGGATTATAGGACTATAATATTATTATCAAAAAAAACATATTTCTAATAAAAATATATTTATTTTTTTGTTAAAACAATGTCTTTTATATAAATTAAAACACAACATAACTAACCTAACATCAGTAGTATCACAACTGCCCCAAAAAAGTAGATTACCAACGACATTTAAAAATAGTTTAGACATGCATGGTCTAGGGTTCACAAACTGTAATTTCTTTGGGGTTACCAAAAAAAACTACAGACATAAGCCAATATACCAATAAAACAAATAATATAATAAACATATTGGCTCTATAGTTCATAATTCAGTAAGATCAATTAACATATTTTGTCAAATTTATTTTCTTTTATATACTACTCTTTAAAAATACCCACTCTTAATTTGAAGCATCACACCAAATCTAGATATTAAAATATAAAAACGAATAAATAACTGGCTTACATATCTGCTTTTAATAGGTCACTGGTTACATTTTATTTGACTAGGGCCAAAACTGAAGATAGTTCATTAAAAATAAATAGACAATTAAAACTGCGAAATAGTAGTCGTGTCTTTTAAGCAAAAAACTTTAAGATGCTGTGTTATCTATAAAATAAGAGATTGCAAATATCCTTGTGTCGAGGAACAATGTTGCTAAATAAACAAAGCAGAGACCATTTGTAGTTTTAACTTACTGTATTAAATGTTAAATCGATATTCTACTTTTTTAGAGAGCCAGTAATTATTTAATAGTATTTTAACAATTTTTAAATATAGGGTGGAAACATTTAATTCCTCTATGATTGACTGATTCTGCAGGCAAGTATAAAAAATTGTATTGCTAAATAGAACTATTAACAAAAGATGGTTAGCTAACCTTAAAAATACCCATAAAATGCTTGCCTATCTTTTGACCTTTTTTTCTGTCATTTTTTATCAGTTTGAAGGAACATACCAAAGTAACACTGTGAGCACCCAAATGTGTAGTATAACCTAAAAAGAATAATACATTATAATGAATTTTCAACAAAATAATTTACAATTACAAAGCACCCAAAATTACATAGTATACTGGCAAACAAATTTATTAGGTGCGGAGATTGTCAGTGCGATAAAAAGCGATGTCAATTTAATAAGCAAAGACTTAAGCGAAATAAAGACAGACAGAAAACGTGTAGCGGCTGATTCCCTTTTTACCGACCCAAGAAGAAGAGGGGAATGCTTCGGCCGGACTATAACGTGTGTGTTTCCACACTCAGTGATGCCAGATCTCACGATTATTCGTAAGATTACACGATTTTGGTTCGATTTCACGATCTTACGAATAAGGTAGCAATTCTGACGATTTTTAAATAAATCATTTTAAAATAAAATATTGCATTTGAATTATTAATTTACTTCGTCCCCGTAGTGAATGAAAACAATGGCATATCAAAAGGAACGACCGGGGAATCCCCGTCGCCTACAAGTGGTTATCGAGCACATGGGATTCCCCGTTGATTGCAGGTAAAGGTGGCTTACAATTTATTTGTTTGCATTTTTACGCAGTCCTGTCTCGTATCGTAAATTTTACATAAGTCAAAACCATCAAAAGTATTTTATTTAGAAAAAATTTAATTGGCGACAAATTTTTTTTATGATTTTTCTATCAATAACAACATGATACGAAAGTTAGGTAGTAGTGACATATAACTATAGCAATAAAAGGATAATACTGATTCAAACGATTCTGAGGACATTAAGTTTCATAAATGTATTAAACATTGTTATTGTGTTTTCCTTTTTAACAATATTACTAAGTAATTTGTAATCTCCCACTCTCCTCACGATTTCTTACGATTTGTCGTCATTGTATTTTACGATTTCTACTTTATCTCATCTGGCACACACTACTCAGTATCAACCGGTCCCCGACCGACAATGCAAGTGAACGAGACGGGCAATGTTGCCAACCAGTAAAAATAAAATTATTTATGTTGTCTTGCTCGATAAAATAACAAATACCTATTATTAAAATAATATCTTTAACCATTTTAAAATACTAATATTTTTTACAATTTTCTTTTTTTTTTGCCAAGCGCATACCTTTTTTTATATGAAAAGTTTTATATAATGTATGATTTTTAAAAAAAATCTAAAATTGAAATGACAACACTGTCGACAATACCCTATAACGAATCGTAGGCACCGTCGACCGTCGTTGTATTGAAAGTGGAATAGGAGAAATTGTTGTCGTTCTTTTTTTAATCTGGGGTCATACCATATGTATCCTACTCTATTACATTAAAATTGGCTCCCAAGCCCTTGGCTTGCCAATTCTGAATATGATAATAAACAAATACCTAATTGAACACTTACTAGACAGCCCATCCATAACAATGATAAAGCCATTACAGAAGGTGTTTGCATACAGTAGGAACAATAATGGTTATAGAATGAACTTCGGAGGTACTAACTGCTTTAGCTTAATAGGCTTTAAGAAATCCTATCTACTGTCCTTTGTGATGCAGAACCTAATATATATTCGTTAAATAAGTCTTATAAGTGACACACTCCCCTTATTCCAAATCTTTTTTAATTTTGCTTAACAATAGTGGGTGATCAATGGTGTAAAAGGCCTTTGACAAGCCAAAAACCCTGCAGCAACTTATTTTTTTCTAATTTCCAGAGAAGTAGAATTTTATAAATATCCATCTGTAGCCCCTTTGGGGATAAATCCATATTAATGTTGGGCAAACATATTGGGTTGTCTTAAAAAAATAATTTTTCTGTTAAAACATTGACCTCCGAATGACCATTGATGAGACGGAGAAAGTACTATCTGCTTGGCAGATATAAAATTATTATAAAAAAAACACTAATACCTATTAGGAGTCCATATATACTTGTGATATTATTTTCACGTCAATATAAGCTGCTGATTTTTGGCTTTATACCTATTGTACATCCTGTATAATTACTTACCATATAAGAAAAAACAAATACTCTAGCTAAAGGATAACGTCTAAGAAAAATGCCTGTTCTGACACTTATTGCATCTAATGTGGAATAGGCTCGTTTGACTCTTCTTGTCATGCCAGCATCGTGGGGTGTAACTCTCATAAAATTTGGCACATAAATCCTTTCTGAAATTTAAAATCTGGTTATTTATGATGAAAAAAAAAATGGTTATTTCTTTTTATATTTAATAGGGTAAGCAATTAGTCCTATTTGCGGCGGCAGAGAGTAGTTAGCTCATAAAGCAGAAAAGGTATATTCATACATGTGTGGTTTGCGAAGGATTAGTATTTTTTATTAAACACACAACATAAAATGTTGTGTGTTAAACCAAGTATATATTAAACATACTTTTTAAAAAACAAAGTCAAAAATAAAATACAACTAATAAATAGACAACCCCAAATATTAGGCCTTATTATTCTTTGAATTTGTATAAAAATAAAGACAAAATCTATGCCACATATTACCATAAAAATATTATTCGCAAAAATTTCTACTAGCTGAATTATTAACTGTATTTGTACAATTATTGTTTAAACAATATATTATAAACAGTAATTTTCCGGAAAAATATCTTTTTAACTTAAAAAAGGGTTCAAGTTACGAATTTTTCCAATAATTGCAATATTACCGCTTTTTATGACTTTTCTCTGCGAAAAATAAGGTTTTATATAAATTCATTTAGTTCTTTTTTCATTTTTTACAGAAGTCCTATTGACTTTAACGCGATTAAATTACTATTAATCTTTTTTTTTATTTAAAAAGAAAATAGCTATTCTGTATGGTTTTTTTTTTATATACCAAAAACATTTATGCAAAATTAGGGCCAAGTTTCTATCCAAAGATCTCAGCCTCTTAAAGTACCGATATCTAAAATAAGACCAAGTTGGTTTTTGACTTGGCAAGTTTTTTACTGATCTGTCTGCATTAATGAATGTGCTTATTTCATTAGTACGGACAATTTTATTTCAGTCAGTCAGTAGTAAAATGGGAAATTTTTAAAATTGAATATCTCAAAAACCACTTAACATAACTTTCTAAACTTTTTTTACAGGTAATTAGAATACTTATGTTAATTTACATAGCAATTCTCATATCTTTATGTGAAACGATAACGAAATTATGGTAGGGTCAATCCATCTAAAGTGTACAAAAAAATGACTGCTTTTCCGTTTTTAAAAATATTGACTTTTCGGGTTGTTTCGCATATATCTTAAGACTTAAAAACCATTTTTTTTTTAATTTTTAACTCAGGAAGGTTATTAATAGCGACCCTTTCGGTTTTGGTGCACGCGCCAAATTTTGCAAATGTAAGGGTTTACAAAAACCAACTTGTTTATTATTTTGTAAGGAAAAATGAAGGTTTAGTAGGTAATTTAACTATCTCTTGTTTTTCTATGTGAAAAATCAAACGACAAATTAAATGTAAAATCCAGCGAAAATTCACTTTTTATATTTTTTTTTCAAGCAAAGGGAGAGTCAAATACAGACGGAGATTTTTTGGCACATTAAAAAAAAATCTGATACAGGTTTCATACTCTTTCATACCTAATTTAATATATTATTATGGTTTATGTTGTTGGAACAAATTTTGTGTAACAATTCATCTGCTGGTTTCATATTATGCCAACCTTAAGACCATGTCTGAATATGAAACTATCTTATTATGACATGCCTGATGTTTGCTCTGCAGTTTCACACTGTTTAGTTAGCTAGTAGCCTTCTATATACAACTTGAACAATTTATAGTAGTGTGTTTTGAAGGTGTAATTTAATACTTTTAATATAGAGAAACAGTGTTCCATAGAAAAATATGCAAATGGAGAGTGTCATTAAACAGTGTACTGGGTGTCCAAATAAGAAAGGACGCCGGCTGTATCTCAGAAAATGTTTATCGCACAGCGTTGGGAAAAATATTTTTGATTAAAAATTTAAATGCATTGGTATATTTTTTTTCATAAAAAAGTATCTAAATGATACGTAAACAAGCTCGCGAAAACCATATCTCGATATCTTGTTAATTACCTAAAATTTAGGCCAAAGAAAACTTTATACATCAATATCTCAAAAACTATGAAAGCTACAAAAAATTTTATATGACATAAATTGTGTATTTTTACGGAACCTTTAATTTGGGTAATAGAATCTTTTTGCCTAAATGCAATGCTTTACGAGTTATAATCAATAAATCGAATTTTCAGGATTTTTTTAAGGTATACCCCTGGAATTCGATTTTTTTATTACATTTAGACATAAAGAGTATATAACCTAAATTAAAAGTTTCGTAAAAATACATAATTAATGTCCTACAAAATTTCTTGTAGGTTTTACAGTTCTTGAGATATTGACATATAAAATTTTCTTTGGCCCAAATTTTAGGTAAGGAACAAGATATCGAGATACTGTTTTCGCGAGCTTGTTTAGGCATTATTTTTGAGAAAATAAACCATTTCTGCCGGAATATCGAAAAAAGCCCTCTAGCGGCGACATGTGAAACTAACAAAACTTTAAATATTATAACATTTATAGCCCAAGAACAGCTCTTGGCAACTAGCCTAAGCTTGTTAAAATCGGCTTAGCCGTTTTGAAGATACAGAGTGTTTTTTACGGAAACCTTTAAAAACCCTTTACCACTTTATTTTTAGAGATACAGCAAAAATCGTCAAACAAAAAAGGTTCAAAGTAAGCTCGACTTTAAAGATCAGGTATCTTTTTGTTAGGTTAATATAGCAAAATTTACAGACACATCCCTTTTTATAGATTCAAGATTGCAGTCACGCCCCCTAGCGGCCATTTCAGAAACTTGAAAATAATTTCCAGCTATTTCTCTTGACCACTTTAACTAAAATTATTTTTTTTCCAACGCTGTGCGATAAACATTTTCTGAGATACAGCCGGCGTCCTTTCTTATTTGGACACCCGGTATATAACAGTGCCAAAAGAATTGACTAATGTAATTAAGGTGTGTGATAAAACAACAAATTATTTTTTATGTACAACTTCAGAAATCACAACTGTATGTAAGCACCATGAACAAAAGTTTTCGTTAAAATTTAATCATTTATATGGACAGTCATGTTGTGACCCTTTAAGAACTCACAAAAAAAAAGAGAAAAATTAAAAGAAATAACTTTGGAACAAGCCTTTTATATATGTATCCAAATTTAAATTTACTTCCAGAAAAATATCCATATAATAACGATTTTAAAGGCATTTTTTTATAAAAAAAAATATAGAATGTGGAGACCAAGACCAATATACACTGACCAACATGAGAATATTAAAATGTTGGATTCTGCTTTTTCCATTCTGGTTGTATCACCATCATCAAAACTGAGAAAATTAAGCTCAGATAAAATCTAAAGTACAGAAGGTACCTAAAAAAAATAAAAAAAATCGTGAGCTATGTTTTAAACCAAAAACCAAATCAATCTTCCTCACATGAATATGATCAACTGATTCAAAAATTAAAAGAAGATACAATTTAAATTATTAGTTTACTTCATTAATCTTGGTCCAGGTCAAAAATAACAACAGAGTTTAACGTTTCTGTGCATATTTTTCTATGAAACACTGCTTCTCCAATTAAAAGTATTAAAGTAAAACTTTGAATCACACTATAAACTCTTCAAGTTGTGTACAGAAAGGCTACTAACAAACTGAACAGTGTGAAACTGCAGAGAAACTTTAGGTATGTCTTGATAAGATAGTTTTATGTTCAGATGTTCAGACAAGCTGGCATAACATGAAACGAGGAGATGAATTGTCACACAAAATTTGTTTTAAGAGCATAAGTCATAATAATATATTAAATTAAGTATAAGTCTAGCAGCATTTGTAGTGTGCCAAAAAATATCACTCTGAACTGATATTTTGTCATTCTTAAGGTGTAACTTTTTTTTATTTTCTAGATACATAGACATAAGAACTATAATTTTTGTTCATGTTAAGTTTTTTATTTTTTTATTACCAATCCAATCAGAGTTATTTAAAGTCAAAATTAAAGATTTTTCAAAAACATGTTTTTTTTTGATAATTCTTAAAAATCAACGGGTAGTTTTATTACAATTAATATTATTTATAGTTATACTACCAACAAATAAAAAAAGATATTGGACTGTATTTGACTCTCCTACTTCAAAAAAATTTACAAAAAGTGAAATTTGTAATTTTTACATGGAAAAAAGAGAGATAGGTAAATAAACTACTGATCCTTTATTTTTTCTTAGAAAATATTAAATAAGTTTTTGTTTTATCCTTCTAAGATAAATACTTTAAAAGTTATGTTTGTAAATCCTTAGACTTGCAATTTTGTTTAAAAAATATTCTAATTTTGATTAAATTAAGGAATAAAAATATCTGACAATTAAAAAATAAACTGTAAATTTTTCAAATTTTTAAAAAATTATACAAAATCGAAAAATGAATATTTTCATTTTTTTTTCTTCAAATTTTCAATAAACATTAAGAAAAAATAGAAGTTTTTTGTTTTTAAATATTTTATAAAAATTTCAAGCAAAAACAAAAAAAAAAGAAATTTTAAAATTAAATTAACTCTGAGAAAATCAAATTAATGAATATTTATTCAGTTATTTCAATGAGCCGAAAAGTAGATCACTTGTAGATAACTCAATGTTTCAATTTTTTATGGCCAAAAATAGGTGGGGCTGTGATTCCAAACATTTACCAAATAAACATAATAAGTATTGTTTTAACCATATTTTTTTTTTCTTATAATAATCAAGATTCTAATGGTGAACTATCTTCAGTTTAAGAAACACCCATGTTGACTAATCATCTAATTTTAAAACTTACCGTCGTTTGTTTCTTTGACATTAATAATTTTTACTCTATCTCTCTTTAACTCCGCAAGACTGTTTTTATATTCCACCTTAAAAAAATAAATATATATTAGACAATTTGTTCCTTATAATGTTAATGAGGAATTCTTAGCAGGCGAAATTTAAAATATCAGAATCAAATAGGATAGAATTACATATATAGAAATTTCATTTTATTAAAAAAAACCTGCATTTCATGCACAAGTCATTTAGTTAATTTATAAATAGATGTTATAAAAACAGTATTTGAGAGGAATATCTGTATAGGCTGCAAAGGTATGAAATAATAGTTCTGAAGCTTTTTTCATAAAATTAAAAAAAAAAAGTAAATACAAAAGATATTTGCTTTAAAGCACCGCATTTTGAACTGTCCAAAAACAACAAAAAAACTTGCTTACTGCACAAATTGTACATAGATTCTGATATTTTCCCCAATTCTAAAAAACAGTGTAATCAGTGAGAACTGAAAAGTAAATTTATATAAAAAATTGAATGATATCTATTAGATAAAAAAAATTAACATTTTTCAAATTAATAGTTTTCTTTTAAAAGAAAAAATGTCTTGAGTAATTTAAGGAATAAATTTTGGGCATTCTTTGCATTTTACCTAATACACATTTATTATACTTTTGAAAGAAAAAATAATTTTTCATTACAGTAAAAGCATTCTAAATATCTTCTAAAAAATGAAACTTTTTCATTTACTCAACCTCCTATCTCTTATAGCTGATAAAAAGTGACAAAATTAAAATAAATAATTTTCAGGCTGTAGCAAACAAAACTAATTAATACCTCTAATTTTTCTAACTGAAGCCTTAACGCATTTCTTTCAGTAGTGACAGTCTCTAAAGTATTTTGTTTGAGCATTAAGGTCTGAGTCAACGATTTAATTCTATTTTCATATGCATCATTTTCTGAATGTTCTGTTTTCTTGGATAAAGCCGCCTTCAATTTAATGTTTTCTTCATTTTTTTGTCTCAGCAGGTCTTGCATTTGAACTATTTCTTGGGTCTTGACTTGTATCTCCTACAACAAATAAATTTATAAAACTAAACAAAAAAGCTTTTTTTGTTTAGTTTTATAAAAACAAGATTTAATACACCAGTAATAAGTTATTACAGAAAGTAGCACATAAGGTTTAGAGAGATTTATTTATTTACATAAAAATGACAGTTAGATCACAGATTTTATAAAATTCCAGTTTAGCTATTAAGGTATTAAAAACAAATAGTTTGGTGCCTGAAAAACATAATTATGCCACAAAAAATGTCTGCCAATACTCATCCTTTATTTATGAGCAGCAATTGGTACAGATACACTGCATCAATCGGCACAGTAGTTTCTAATTTGTATACTCTATATGTTCCTTCATCCCTAAATATCAAGTCTCAAAACCCACTGTCTGCAAAGATCTTTGCTTCCCTTTAAACCCCCAATTTCTTAAATTTTGTGGTAATAAGCTGCCTCTTATGTCTCTTAAGATATCCCAAGATAAAAATATACCTTAGTTTTCTGTATACAATCTTCTTCAGCAATAGATCTATATTTTTTCTCATTAAGCAGACTCTGTTCTAATGATTGATTCGACTGACTAAGCCCTTGTTGAATAACTTGATGCTGCATTTGAAGGGACTGCATATCCTTAATTAGTTTTATATTTTTGTCTGTTAATTCTTTTACTTTTTCCTGCTGGAATTCCAACTCATTTCTAAAAAATGGAAAATATATAATTAACTCATATAAGCAAAATAAAGGGTACAATATTCCAGTCATCCTTAAAGTACATATAACTTTATAGTCTAGTCAAAAAAAAATTCATTCTAACTATTTGGAAATAAGTAATTTTAATATTTTTCTTTCATAAAATAAATAAATATTAATTTAGATGAGAGAAGAAGCTTTGGTAAATAAAAGCTGTTTACATAAATTTTATTGAAAGTCACATTAAAACTTAGTCTTTTATAGAAAACAGAGGGGGGGAAATAGGTAATGTTTATTTCACAAACAGTTTAGGTATATCAGCAGTTGCATACATATTCTGCTTGCATTTCTTTAGTCCACTTCCAATTTAATTTAATACTTACTTTAATTCCTCATTATATCTTGTAAAAATACTATCACTGTCTTCACTGGAAGCACTGGTTTGTTTCAAAGCAATCAACTTCTCTTTCTCCTGTAAAATTCGTTGAGCCCTAGCTACATACTGTTCTTTCTCATTTTGAGCAACTGAAAGTTGCTCGTTTAGTCTTTCTATCTGAAATTGCAAATTAGAATTTTCATTTCTCATTTCTGAATATAAATGCTGCATATTTAATAACTGTTTGTTAACATCTTGATTTTCTATTTCAAGTTTAGCTATTTTAGCTTGTAAGCTCTCCAGTTCTTGAGTAACAACAAAACTATTTTGTAGTGAATTGGAAGATCCAGACGTGTGATTGCTTTTTAATGATTTCTCTGTTATAATTTCATCAAAAACACTTCCTAAAATTAAATTATTTTTAAAATAAATGAATAAATACACTAATTTAGGTTTCACATACTAAAGTATTTAAATTTAATTTAATAAATTACTTATTAGTAGGTACATTAAAACAGATTGAATTATCAAAGTTGGTTTAATAGATACATAAAAATAAGTTGCCTTTACTTAAGCAAACATATATGTCCAGATTTTAGTAATAAGCTTAAATATAAGTTTTATTTTATCAGAGTATTTCAACAAATACCACAAATATGTAACTTTTCTCCAATTTAATAAATTTTGTGTTTCTCATACACCTCAAGTTACCTGTCAAAGTGTCTCAAAAACTAAGACAACTTTTATAATGCATATCTAAATATTAACTAAAATATCATGACCTACCAGACTTTTGGCTCTCAGGTAGATTTGTAAATGTTATGTCACTTTTTTCAGGTGCCTCACCAAAAAATATTTCTGGAGAAGATCTCTGGGATGCAAATGGGCCACTTATAGGTTGTATTACTTTAGGCCCTTTAAACTTTTCAGGCTCAAGTTGATAATCTCTTCCTTTTCTGTAAACATAATGAAAAAATTTAATGAACATTTTATTATTAAAAAGAGATCTTATGAGTCAAGTTATGCTTTATAAGACATCTGTAAGGTGTATTAAGTGTAATCACTGATTTCATTTTTTTTTCATAAAATAAATAAACATTTATTTAGATGAGAGAAGAAGCTTTGGTAAATTAAAGCTGTTGAAAATACAATGTAGGTAATGTAATTGTTTAAATGAATCTTATATGTAGCAATTAGGCCTACAAAATAATAGAATTTAAGAAAACCACTTGCATAAAGATAATTTGTAACATAATTTTTAAAACATTCTTCCAAATAATCCATAGAAAAATTGAATAAATTCAGGTTATTTATTAGGAATAGCTAAAATGTCTCTGCATATTTTTATTTTGTAGTGTTGGGTATTTGTCATTAAATAAACGGAGTATGTAAGTGTAAGGAAAAAAGCAGTAAAGCTCCAAAACAGTTTTTTTTAAGTGTACAAAAAGCCCTTTAAAATAGAAATATTGTTCAACACCTTTATGGTTTTAAAAAAAAGTTAATAAAGCATAAACAAGTTTGTTTAGCGAAAGTTATACATTTTGAGTTACATTACAAAACAAACAGTTATCTTACTCCTCATCCTCGTTTTGTTTGTTTCCTTCATTTAACACAGTGGCAGCATTTTGGTCAATTTTATTTAGTAAGTTTTCGGCATGCCCAGCCAAATTTTGTAGCCAGGCCATAATTACATTAACAAATTACACCTATTTTGCTAAGATTAAATTTTAAAAAACCATTGGTGCTGGCAACAAAACAGTGAGGTTAGGTTTTTAGTTTCTGTCACCGATGACTTGTCTTTGGAAGTGTTTACTGCTCCGGGAGCAGAGTAGCAGACAAAACTAATTTAAACTCTGGCGTTGAGACCTGAGTTTGTGTAAAGTTTAAAAATTATTGGATGTAAAGTTGAAAAAAATAAGGAGATTAATTTCTTCGTTGCTTTTTTTTAAATATAATTTTACCACTCGATTTAGATGCAACTCGGCCTCTATAACTATTTTATTTTAAAGATATCCAAATAAAATATAGAGGGTAAATATGAAATATAATAAAACCACGTTTTTTGGTAACCCAATGTATTTTATCTAACTTTTAGTTTGACTTAAACATTTTAACTGGTTCACCCGGTATGTTTTTAGTTTTTTTACTCTAGATGATGTTCTAAATGCCATTATAATTATTTATTATTATTTTACTAATAGGCTGTAAATACGTTTAATTTACAAACTTTAGTCACAGCTCTTTGGTCATAGAAAGGTAATACCATGCAGGGCAAGGGTGGTAAACTTAACAAGGAGTGTTCGATTTTTATTATTTGTCCGCAGATATAGGTTATGTTGGGACGTCACCCGTTTGCCCATTTTGCCCAGAAGGTAGATTTATTTTATCAATTTTTGTTAAATATTTAACTTTTAAATACTATTTTGGGGTTACGGTGAACTTTAGCTCCATTTTTAAACAGCAATATTTTGATATCATTTTTTTTTCAGTTATTTGTTACACCATTATAAAACACATAGGGCCTGAAAAAATTAATTTTTCACTCATATTAACACAAAATAAAATAATTTCTTTATTTCCCATATAAAATATACTAAAGTAATATGGCTGACCAGCACGAAAAAAGTGAGAAAGAATACCTACAAAAAGAGATGATACGATGTCATTTTGTTTAGGATTTCCTCCTTAAAAAAGCAATGTTGCCAGATGTTTTCTAATAATTTATTATTATTGAAGGTTGTTTTTTTCCCATTTACCAGAAATGAAGTTTTTTTTATAGAAACAACAAATCAGAACTAACCAACAACAACTTTCAAACTATTACCTAGTTTTGGTTAGTTGTCGTTAGGCTTTCCTCATTAAATTGTAAAATTTCTTTATCATAAATGCGCCGTCGAACAATTTTTTTTTGATTCGACAACGTCGCAAATTCTGGCCTTTTACTTAACCTAAAAACATAGTATTTTTTCGACTTTTAATTTCATTTTTCTCTGCAAAAATGCATTTTTTCGGATTTTTTCTTTTGGAAATCTACTAAACAAAATGTGTTCTTTTTATCTGTAATATTTATTTTTTTCAAATCGAATGGAGCTAAACTACACCGGACCCCTATTTTGGATATGCATGTATTTACTATTAGAACTGTAATGTATAACATTTTAAAAAATTAAGACTTTATACCACTTGTAAACAAAACAAACAGGCAAACGGAATTGACATTTAAATTGGGGTATATGGGCTTAAATGGGATCGAGCACTCCTTGTTAGGTTTATGACCCTTGCATGCAGGGTGTCCGATATAAAATCCAAAGTTCATGATATTTCCGGTTGGACCAGAAGTTAAATAAAGGAAAGTTGCTAGTCAAAAATGCACTTTACTTATTAGCGACTATAGACTAATTTATTTTTAATATCGTTAAAAATAAAAAGGTAGTAATATGGCGCATAAAAATAAAAAAGTTAGTAATATGGCGTATAGGTTTCTTTTTTTGTAAGGTTGATTACTTTGATAAACACACAGACAGGTGCTTGTTTTAAATCCGCACTTTCTACATTTAAAAAAGATTAAGTACATTTAAATTAATGGAAGAATAAAAGTTATATTTTTATCTTAAAGATGTACCTACTTAGATATTCATATAAATCGTTTTTTGTTATTACGATAAAAACCAGAGGAGACGAGAAAGAGTAGACTCTCGGGCGAAAAAAAAGCAATTTCGCCGAGACGAGAGAGCCATTTTCTTTTAAGACAAGGTGAGAGGATGAGTTATCTTGCCTCGCAACAATACTAGCTCTAATATAAATACATTATTTTCGGGCAATCCTTTTTTGTAAAGCTTCTGTTTTATTTTATTTTTTGACGGTTTTTTTTTGAAAATTAAATCGTTATTTCTATGAAGATAAGTTATATAATTAAGCTGTTAAGCAACGTGCTGTACATTTCTCCTGCCTTGCTTTGACCCCTCCCTTCCCATACTCTACTCCAAGAGCTGAATCGCGCATTAGTTTAGTGCCAGAACAAACCTCATTGCTGTTTCATCCTACACATCCTACACAAATATGTAATTAATATGTAAAGTAGATACGTGCTAATTTTTCAATCAAAGGTGTTTACAAAAGACCCCGTTAGAGTGAAGTTATTCATAAAAGGCCAGCCATAAAATCTTCTCGATAGTGCAAATTGTACCGCCCGGCCTACTAGCTAATTCCAGGCCAGTTTTTTAAACAAATTAGGATAAAAATAAATTTTTATAGAAAAGTTAATGTTTATACAGGGTGTCCCTAAAAGGTCTGTACAATGTAAATTTTGTCAAAAAATTATGTTAATTTTAGACATAACATACTAAAAAAAATAAATGTTTTATTTTTTTTCTCAATTTTGCAAGGCTTGCCAACACTAACGAGAGATGCCATTGAGTTCGGTAGGCTTAAAAGAACATTTCTATATTTTTTTGGAAGCAACACAGGAAGGTCTTAGCTGTCAAACTTAAAAAAGCGTCATTTTTTAAAGGTTTTATTTTTTTTTCTCAATTTTGCAAGGCTTGCCAACACTAACGATAAATGCCATTTAGTTAGTTAGGCTTAAGAGAACATTTCTATATTTTTTTGGAAGCAACACAGGAAGGCCTTAGCTGTCAAACTTTAAAAAAACGTCATTTTTTAAATGTTTAATTTTTTTTCTCAATTTTGCAAGGCTTGCCAACACTAACGGGAGACGCCATTTCGTTCTTTAGACTTAAGAGAACATTTCCATATTTTGTTGGAAGCAACACAGGAAGCTCTTAGCTGTCAAACTTTAAAAAAACGTCATTTTTTAAATTTTTTATTTTTTTCTTTATTTTGCAAGGCTTTCCATCGGAAAGGAAACTTTAAAAATAGAAATTTTCCAAGTAGTTTATTTTTAAATGATTTTTTTTTAATATTGTGTTTTTCTTTACAGCTTGCAATCCGTATATCCTAGAGACTACAAACAATGTTTTTTATTTTATTTTTAAAACAACAGCTTTAAGTATGTTATGTCTAAAATAAACATAATTTTTTGACAAAATTTACATTGTACTGACCTTTTAGGGACACCCTCTATAAACATTAATTTTTCTATAAAATTATTTTTATCGTAATTTGTTCAAAAAACTGGTCTGGAATTAGGTAGTAGGCCGGGCGGCACAATTTGCACTATCGAGAAGATTTTATGGCTGGCCTTTTATGGATAACTTCACTCTAACAAAGACCACATTATCTGGAAATGTTCCCCTTTTTAGGGGAATCTGGTTATAATATAAGGTGTAAAAATACATTACTAAAAATAATGACAGAACTATATTACGTTAACAGTATATTTTTCTATTTGGTAAATGCTTCTCTAATATCTGGAATTTATTTAAATGATAATAAAATTATCCATTTCTTCTGCTACATGCCGCAAACGGGCCCCCGAATCCGTTCACAATATTTAAAGCTCTACATCCAGGATCAGTAGGATTATTACTGCTGGCTTCAATTGACCAATGTGTTGGTCTACAATTTCCATTTGCGTATGTTAAGGTCATTCTAGCACGAATTGGTAAATGTTGTCCAGATTCAAGTTCTTTTTGTATCCATTTTTCGCATTCATACCTGAAATCAAATTAACAAGTTTTCAATTTAATGATAAATTAGCACTGCAATATTTATTTTTTTTGCAAATGTGTTTACTTAGTTCTAAGCTTTCTGCCACCCTTCCTATGGCAGTTGTATCAAGGGGGCACTGTACTGCGCCAGTACAAGTTCCGGCCTGACGCATTAGGTGTGTATATTACACGAAAGGTTTCAGCGTATTTTCCCCCCATCATAACTTCGTTATCGTTCCACATAAAGGTATGGAATTTGGTATGTAAATTCACATTTTATTCACATTATATTAATTACCTGTAAAAAATTGTGAAAGTTACGTCAAGTGATTTCTAAGATATTCGATTTTGGAAATTGCCCATTTTACTACTGATTAACTAACTTACTTATTGGGTCATTATAATTATATGGGGCACTTTTCGAGGGAGTAGACACTTAAAATTTAGCATGGTTTGGTTTTAGGACAAGAGTAAACGAAATACTCTGAAAACTACACATTTTTACTTGGAACGCCAGGGAACAGGGGCGGTAATATCGTATATTTAGGGGGTATTTTAGAAGTTAGTTAGTGCAATTTGATTGAAGAAGAAGTTCCTATCCAAAAATCTCGGTACTGAGACCTAAATTTAGAAGTTCTTTTTTGACTTGGCAAGTTTTTTACTGATTTGTCTGTATGAATAAAAAAACTGTCTGTATTAATAAAAACAAGAAGACTCATTATCACAGAGACATCATTAAAAAAGAACTTGGACTAGTTTTAGATCTCAGTACTCGGCCCTTAGTTTTCATAAGTGTTTTTGGTATGATGCACCTTTACCTCAAACCAAAAAGAAACTTTTTCCTATTTTTCTGATGTTATTTTGCTTATTTTTTTCCAAAATCTAAAGTAGGTACTAAGTTTATAATCAGGAAAAATAAGAAAGCCCTGTTATTAAATGTTTTTTTCATGTCGATTTTATAATTTTTATTGCATCTTGTTAAATGCAATGTAATAATAAAAGTAAGCAGGTTGATGCTTAAAAAAAATACTAAATAAATTTGAATATAGGAGGCCATAAATAATAAAGAGGTAAAGATAATCTTTCGCGTAGGGTTTTTTTAAAAGGTATGCCAAGTAGATTTAGGGTAACAATTAACTAAATGCATTTCATACCGTAACCTATGGTATCTTATTATGGTTACTTCCAAATGCTCAAAATAGGTATATATTGTCGCTCTGAGAGTGACCATGCTGAACATTTTAAACAGAAATCTGGGAAGCACATACAAAGTAGAAGCGTACCTCCTGCGATGTCCTTTTTTTCTGTATACTCTGATGTATCCTAAATCAGACGTTCTCTATAATATTGTTCCAATGTATGAAGAATGGATATCTCAAAACTCTTAGAATTTTGTATTCTACCCAAAGAGGAGCCGTTTGCCCTATTAATGATCCCAGTCTTACATAAAAACCTCTTCTTGCTCTTTTATAGGTATTGTCACTGCTCCTGCTCCAAGGCAACACTCGGCCTAAAAATGCCCCGAACTTCCCACTTTGTTTGTTTCTTTATTCCTAGATTCTCCAGACTGTGGAACCTGTTGCCTGCAGATGTATTCTCTTCTCCTCCAAATCTTTAAGTTCCGTGTTAACAAACTACGCCATGGTATGTTAGAACTTAGGCTTTACGCCTTCGTGGACTGAAAAAAATCATCCTTAAAAATTTATAAAAACAAATTTAAATAAAATTACATTTTCGTAAAATGCATAAGGAATAAATTTAAAAAAATAAATAAATACATTCGAAAACTGCTTTAATGTCGGATACTATTTGTATGATGAACATAATATAGGTTTTTTTAAATACTTTTTATAAGGAAACTAAGGTCTACAATATATTGCATTGGTGACCATATGCCAATAAATTATGTGCGGAATCATCTGCAGAACAAGTATACTTTAAAAATGTTCTGATATTTAATAGTATTAGCCGATCTTTTTCATTTGCATTTAATTTCAACTTAAGTCCATACAACTTACCATCCGACTAATATGCTGTTTTTCTTAGTTAGTCTTGTGTTTACGTTGTCGGCTTGGGGTGCTAAATTCCATCTTTCAGCAGGACCACCAAACATAGATGCCAAAATGTGTCCTTTGTGATCACCCTGTAGTTTTCCGAGTTCTGTCATTCGCCTATCAAAACTGCAAGGAAAGAAAACTTTCTTTGACATTAAATCTTTACTTATTTTTATACTTTACCAGTTATTTAAATATCCTTGTGGACTATCATAGATTAAAAAAGAGATGTAATCGGCTGAAATTACACAAACTGGATTATAATTTTAGTAGGTATATGCAAGAGTTAATCTATTTCTAGTAGGCCCATTGGCGTATCTAGGATTTTTTTGTAGGAAGAACACGACTCTAAAACGGTTGAAATCGCTGAAGGCGGGAAAGTTTACGCAGGCATAAGTCCAAGTAATAATATACTGTGATTGTCTTAAATAAATAAGATAAAGTTTATTAACCTAAGAGACTTAAATATTTGGATTTGGAGGTTTGGAGAAGAAGAAGAAAGGACCTGCACAGGCAGCAGTTTCTACAGCCTAGACATTCTAAGAATGGAGGAAAGAACAAAGAGAAAAGTTCAGCTCCTCTTTAAGTGCATCATGAAGGAATGCTCGAAAGTGGCACATCCTGACGTTAATCTGTTGAGAGACTCTAGGATAGAAAAAAAAAATAGATAATTCCTCGGAGTCTTGGAGCAGAGGCCGTGAAAATACCTATAAAAATGCGACAGACCCCCAACAGCTCGGCGGTAAGCAAGAGAAGATAAGAGTGAGGGCAAATGGCTGTTTGAATGTAATCAAAAATGCTAAGTTATATGAGACACCATTTTCAGACGAGTGAACCATAGTTTCAAGAAAGGTCTAATATGGTATACATTCAGAGTATACAGATTGCAAGAGAAGAAATACGATGGAGGGATCCGAGCCACAAAGTTAAATTATTTTTTGTTCTGGAAAAATGACTATGTAATAAAAAAAATCGACGGAGGCGAGGATTGCTAGTATGTCATCCAGCCCAGAAGATTAATTGATGTTAAGAGAAAATAGATACGCTTAATCTGCTTAATCTTTAATTGACCAAAAACTATCTATATTATAACCAATTTTTAAGTTGTCACCAAAAACAACTATATGGTAAGGTTGTTTTTTTTTTAATTATTCAGTAAAAATTTTGCAAATAAATTAATTTACCAAATAACCTTCAAACTAAAACTTTTAAAGTTTGTATGGCCGGTTGCACCAACAATTTTAAGGAACCCTTAACACAAGGGAATTCTTAAAATGGCCAAACAAGCAGTTTGATTGGCTACATTGGAGATTTAAGGATAATAGAAACGAGCCAAAAAAGATAATTTTCCTTCCAAAAGTCCTTAATGCTATACAAAAGTCCGTATGTTTTTACTTATAAAAGATTGACTAATTTAATTTGGCAAATACAGTCCTGAATTGTATCCACTCAATATGGCACCAAGACTACAAAACTTTGCTTAAAAGGATCAAAGACGCAGACAGGGAGAGCTCATGCTACCCTGTTAGGTATGCTGTGACCAGGCGCAGAAGGGAAGCAGTTAATATAGTAAAAAAACTACATAATATAATAATTTAGTTGTCTTTTTTACAAAACGAGGCGTAATATAACTTTTCTGTATTTCTATCTGTTAAATTTATAAATAAATAAATAAATAAATAACTTAAAGAATGAACAAATAAATAAAGTCTTTCACTAAATTAGAAATATTAGGTTTTTACTGGTAAGACATTACACCTTTAAATAATGGACTTATGTTTAAATAAAAAAATTCTAAAAGTCCTTACCTTGAACCAAAATCGGTTCTGGTATTACTTTTTTGGTGGAGTACAGCATCTACTGAATAAGTAACTTCGGTTGTTTGTCCACTGCAGCAAGTATGTTGTCCGGTTGTAACAGTTGCGGTATTTGGGCCCAAGGTATAAGTATTTGTTGCTGATTGAACAACAAAAGTTTTAAAAATCAGACATAAAAGAAATGGAAGGCATATAACTTTGCTCATTTTAAATGTTTTATGTAATAGAGGGAGAAGACGGTGAAGACATACACTGGCAATTAAATGTTTGTATTTATATCAGCAAAATATTGTTTATATTGATATATTACAGCATACATGTTTATTATTTTTTGTTATAGATTTAAGGCAGTATATGTGGATAAATAATTATATCTGTTACTCTCGAAAGTAACGCGTATAAATGACTCAGACTTTTTCGCGACAACGAACATGATTGTCTCTTCGGGACATTAAACTGTACAAGATTTTTGGCGCCTGAATCCAATATTAATTTAAGGTCCTGTAAAAGAGATATCTGAATTACCCTTTGTTTGTTTTCTAAATCAGGCTTAGAGGTTGGCTTGAGAAATTAAATACTAAATTGAAGGGTACTATCGTCAGCAAAACTATGCATCGGGTTGGTTGTGGAAAAGAGAAGATCGTTATTGTGAAGTAAAAATAGAGTACTGACTTCTTATGCACCCCCATAACCTGGTGAAGGCTAGAAAAGTGACGATCTACAATAACTGAGAAAGGAAACTTGATAGCCAGCAACAAAGTTTAGGTAAAAGACCGTGGAAAGGAAGTTTGTTAAGTATCTTATCATACTAGCTTTGGGCAAAAGCCTTGGATATGCCAAAACCAACAATCTGGGAATCACCAAGCGACTCAAGGGACTTGTTCCAGCTCTGTGATACAAAATAATATCTGCTGTAGATCTTTTGTGAAGAAATCCGTACTGCCGGTCAAGTATAATTATGCGTTTTTCTAAGTATTTTAACATTTTAGAATTTAGGACTTTTTCCATTATCTTGCAAACAAATAAAAGAAGAGATATATGTAAGTCTAAAATTAGAAGGGAAAGTTTTAGATGGATAGTTAGAGCTTATGTGAGTAGTAACCTATAGTTGTTGTTTGCGTTTTCTTTTATAAAAACCATTTACATAAAATTTAAATCAAATTGGTAAAAAAACTGGAAAATTAGGTTTTATCTTACTTTTATACTTCTTCCGAAGCATTTTAAGATGTACTGAAATTGCCACAAGATGTTAAATTAGGTGGACACAGATAGAAGGATAAAGACAGGCTAGTAATTTACTACAAGTTGGTAGTAAAAATTTACTTTTAATTTCCTGTGCTTCAGTTAAAAGGTAGCAACAGTACTCTTAATCTGCGATCAGTATACTGTAAGCATGGGTAGCACCTAAGCCAAATGGTTATGCTTGCTAACCTTTGGATATTCTGCTTAAAAGAACAGCTAGTGAATATACATATACGCCTGATGCCAATGTGCAAACCATATAAATATTATTTTTCAGGTAAATCTATATCTCTGTAGGAATCAGCTTTTTAAAGAATTATATTCAGTTAGTGATATTTTTTCCTTTTTACTAGAGTTCTCCATTGTATAGTTATAAACAATAATAATGTAAGAAAATTAACAAAATAAAACCCAATATTAACAGTGCAGTTTTAAAAAAAACAGCCTAACTTGGGATGTAATCTCTAGTTCTTGACAGATTATAATTAATTATGGATTACAAAGAAACTCAGGGATTAAAATATCAATGCAAACAAAATATTTAGAAAATTTTAGGGTTAGTCTTAAACAATAATTTAAAATTATAGTAAAAAAAATATATATTTATTATATATTTATTTGATAAAAAGGTTTAATATTTATGCTAGGCATAGTTGCAGTGGATACTATTTCCAATTGAAAAATTTAACTTTGCCTGTGACATTAATAACAATGCCAAATATTTTTTAATACGAAGCTTGATAACAGAGCTGTTAACATTTCAAATTCAAATGTAAAACTCTCCCACCTAAACATCATATGGGTATTTAAATGCTGCGTGACGTCACAATGCACCATTTACGGACAATTTTACCAAGCCGTTACAGGTAAGGCTGTCACATGCCCTAGCCCTAGCTATACTGGTTAAAATATAAATACTCTAAAGGTGCAAAGCTACTTATTTTTTTTATCTTGGGACAGTCCACGAAGGCTGATGCCTAAGTACTAAGGTACCCTGGGTGTCTTAAGTGTGGTGAGAGGGAGTTTGTTCACACGAGACTTAAATATTTAAGAGATTGGGAGAAGAAGGAAAAACTTCTGCGGGCAGCAGGTTCCATAGTCTTGACACTCTAGGGATGAAGGAACGAAGAAAGCGGAAAATTCGGGGCCTCTCTAACTGAACTGTAAAAGGATGCATAAAAGTTGCACTACGTGTTGCTCTGTTGGAAGCTGCCAAAGAAGAAATTATGCTGGCCAACTCCTCTGAGCAGAAGCCGTGAAAATACCTATAGAAGAGCGGTAGATCCCCTACAGCTCGACGGTGGGCAAGAAGAGGAAGCTTCTCTGTGAGCGTGGGATCATTAATAAGACAAACGGCTCTTCTTTGAATGGAGTCCAGAATTCTAAGTGTTGTGGGGTATGCGATGCCCCAGACATGAAAACAATATTCTAAAGAGGGTCTGATCTGGGATAAATACAGAGTATACAGATTGGAAGAAGAGAAATACTTTCTGGCTCGAAAGAGGAATCCAAGCTTTTTTGAAGCTGCCGTGGCTATGGATGTGATGTGTTTGTGCCAGTTGAGGTTATTCTCAAAAGTAACGCCGACAAGATTAAACGACTCTTTGTTCTGCAGAACTTGGCCGCTCATATGTAACTGATGAGCATTGGCAGACTTTTTTCGCGACAGGGAACATGACTGTGTTTTCGAGGCATTAAACAGAACAATATTTTCGGCGCCTCAATCCAAGATAAGTTTGAGGTCTTGTAAAAGAGATATCTGCATTGACCTGCGCTGGTTTTCCAAATCAGAATTACATGGTGGCTTAAGAAATTAAATACTAGAGTGGAGGGTACTACCGTCAGCAAAACTATGAATTGGATTGATTGTGAAAGAGAAAAGATCGTTAATAGAAGAAACAGCGTGGGTGCCAGCACTGAGCCCTGGGGCACCCCAGCATTAATTTGGTAGAAGCTGGAAGAATGACCATCTACAGTAACTGATATGCGTGGATTAGAAAGGAGACTGGAGAGCCAAGAGCAAACTTAGGTGGAAGACCGTAAGAATGAAGTTTGTTAAGAAGCCCATCATGCTAGACCTGATCGAAAACTTTGGATATGTCAAGAGCAAAGATATATGATTTACCAAGAAACTCAAGGGATTTGTTCCAGTTGTGAGAGACAAAGGAAAGAAGATCAGCTGCAGATCTTCGGTGACGGAATCCATACTGTCTATTATGAAAGATCTTGTGTTTTTTCAGATACTTTAAGATTTGGGAGTTAATGAATGTCTCCATTACTTTGCAAACAACAGAAAGAAGAGATATAGGTCTATAGTTAAAAGGGAGAGTTTTGCATCCTTTTTTGGGGACACGTTCAGCTTTCCAACTCTTCGGGAAAATGCCCCTGTCGTAAGAGATTCGAAAGAGGCGAGTTAGGACGGGTGCAAGCTCGGGAGCACATTTTTATTATGGCCATCCAGCCCAGACCATTTTTTTAGTATTTAGAAAAGTAAGAATATGGTTGATCTGTTTGACTTTAAAAATGATATCGGACATTTTATGAGAAACAGGGGCAACTGTTGAGAGGGGAAGATTAATAGGATGATAAAGCTTAAAATTGACAGCAAATTATGTGGCAAATGGTTCGGCTTTTCCTTTAGAGGTAGAAACAATTTCATCTTCAGAGATTAGGGGTGGAAAAGAATTTGTGCAGAAGTTTTGACGGTGAGCTAGTTGCTAAATTTTCGGCTGCTCCGCCTTGTGTATCAATTTTTGTAGAGCATAGCCAATTTTAAGCTCTTTATCGTCTACAGTAGAGCAGTGTAATGCAGTAGATAATATTTAAATAAAAAAACACAACTTATAGCAAAGACTAAAAAAACCTACTTTGCAACAGGGATACCGTTAATGCCTACATTATGTAGCACTAAAAGTAAACCCTCACGTAATCTGGAAATATTTGCACATAGTTTGCCCAAATAAATAAAAAAACAAATTAATTACAATATGATTAATTATGATAATGATTATGATTACAATTAAAGTAATTACGTAGAATAAAACTTAATCTATGAAATTTAGAGTGCAATAAGTTATAAGACTAGATAAAAAAATCAAGAGCGTAACTCTGCTTTAGGATGTTTTGTAGGGAAGTAAAATTGCATTTTACCTTGGAGTTCGTACTTAACCATATTTGAGATATGTACTGTCATACTTATAATTATTAATAACGCGCTCATTAAAATAATGTTCTATTTTAAAACCCAATTATTTCCTATTTTAATGTTTTGATGATTTCATACCAAGTTATATTCTACTTTTTATTTTGTAGCGACTGTAAAGAAAGGATATATAAACTTCTTATCGTGATTTATCGTGCATGATTATTCGTTAGGGGCACTCCCTACAAATTTCAATTTTATTAAACTAAGTTGCCGTACTTAAATCCCTGTTGCAAGTTTAGTTTAAGCTATAAGTGATTTCGTGGCAAGGAGCTAAAAAGTCGAAAACTCTTCATGTGATTACAATATTTATTTAACCTTTTCGAAGGTCGCCGAGGGGCCCCAGTCCTCTGCACCGTCTAGCCCTCCGACAGCAACGCCACTAAATATAATATAAAAATTATGAAACTATAACATCGAAATAAACTCCTTTTTTAAATTCTTATCACTGTCCTATTAAATATTTTTATGTAATATTTTCTTCATCATTGATTTTAACATCTGTAAATTTGGACCAGCTTGGTCCAATTCTCAATCTCTTCGAACCCTTTTTGGAAAAAAAATATTGAAAAGCCATTTATACCTTAAAAATTATTACGATCGTCAGTTTTATTGTGATTAAAAGCCAAAAAAATTCTATCGCATTTTACGTTCGAAGCGGCATACCCGCAAAATTTGAGTTATTTTTATGTTTTTATATTTCATCGTTATCCCTTAATAAGCTAACCGCATGCCAAAAGTCTTCACTAGGGTTTAGTTTTATATTCTTGTTTTTATTTTGGGATCGTACCAGCAGCCTAAAAGCCCGGCCCTCCCCCTGAATACACCTATGAGCCTATTTAATCAGTAGTTTGCATGTGAAAGAAGCGCCTTAATGTTAACGATAATATTACTTATCTGGTTTTACCAGCATAATAAAATAATATATGTAGAATAATAAGTAGAAAACAATACTTTTTTCAATAATCAAGTTTTAGGAATTACAAAATAATATTTAGTATGGGAATTTTGATTGTTATCGGCGTGATAAAATTAATGATCAGTCCGGCCGCTAAATTGCTTACATATATAACAATTCAAAAGCGGTCAACACTTTGATAATTATGAATATAGTTTATTTTATTTTAAGCAGGTATTTTTTTAGTAATATACTTACGTGTATGGTTTTCATAATGGCATAATAGTAAATTATTTTTTTTTACAAAAAGAATAGTAAACATCCACCAAAAATTATTTAGATTTTTACGGTTATAGGTTTTCCGATTACGAGAAAAAAATATATTTTCTATATTAGGTATCTTGATACTCTGATATTAAAATTGAATTGCATATTTATATTTTACAATACGTAAAATTTCTTATAACGCATCATGTCAGACACTAAATAAATGTAATTTAATGAAAATTAAACCGACAAAAAAATTGACACAAAATTGTGAAACAATATTTTTTTACATACCCTCGATTAACAAACAAAAACGAAATCAAACGTAGGTACGAAACAAATTAGGGGCCAATTTTTTTTTTTTTTTTTTTTGATTTTGGTGCCAGCAAAGCCAACCTTTTTAATTTTAATTAGGTTTTATATTCAATTGATTTGCTGGCACCAACCTCCACCAAATAAATGTATCAATTACTTTTTTAATGTCTGTCCCCCCTCTCGGGGAAGCTATGGTCAGAGCCGTATTAAGGCGGTGGCGAGATGGGCGCCCGCCAAGGGCGCAGCTACCTGTGGGGCGCAAAATTGCCCATAATTTTTTTTTGCATCAGTTGTTAGTACCGTAGTCAATATTATTTTTTATTGACAAAATTAATCAAATAAATAAATGACAGCAGAACAATTTTATAACAAATATTTAATTTGGATACTTTATTTAATTATTTTGAATATATTAAGACTAAAACATGCATGAATTATTAATAAAACATCAATTTATCCTGATACATACAGCGAGTATGGAACTCTTTGATTTTTTTAACATTTAAGCTTCGGATAAATTGGTATTTTATAAATTGGGGGCAGCACTAGTTCTTCTTACTACCAATAGCTTAGGAAAAATTAAAATATACCATACTCCCCAAATCCCCCGGTTTGTGGGGGGGGGGGGCGCAAATGTTAAGCCTCGCCAAGGATGCGGCTATACCTAGATACGGCCCTGGCTATGGTTCCTATAGCCGTCCCCCTGGATCCGACCTTGAACTAATGAAGAATTTTGTTAAAGCAATGGATCAGAATGGAACAGATGGTACTTGTTGTAAAACAAAACATTACGAGACTCAAAAAAGCAACAATTAAAGAGGACATTGTGGGTACAAAAATAAGATAAAAAGATTAAATATTTAATAATATGCCAAATGAAACTAAATTACGAGGTGGGAGAGCCCCCAAATCAGTTGTTACAAATTTTCTTGGAAATGTGAATGTTTATTTATTAATTTTTTATTTATTTCTCTTTATTTCAAAATTACATTGCAATAAAAGTTATATACAACATAAAATGAAACGTCGCCAACAACAAAAACTCACGAACATAATATATGCATATTTTGTTAATTTTTTTTTTATTTTTAATTTAAATCATTCTAAGTATCCAGATAGTCATTCAGACTGTAAGGTTTTAAATTTACAAGAAACTGTGTTAATTGTTTTTTAAACAATCGCTCGTTAGGAGCATCCTTAATTCCAGTGTTTAATTTAATATACATTTTTATACACATATAGTGTGGATTGTGTTCTAATAAAGTTAACCTAAGTAATGGGGAGTTTATATCACGTGTTCTAGTACTATAATGATGATTAATGTGAGTGTCAAATTTATCCTGATTTTTATAAAAAAAAAAAAATAAAATAGTTTCATAAATGTACAAAGCATAAATGGTTAGTAGTCTCTTAAATTTAAAAATACCCCTACACGATTGTGCATATGAAATATTGTAAATTAATCTTAGAATACGTTTTTGTATGACAAAAAGATCCTGGACTTTAGAATTTTTTTTTTCCAAAAAATTATTCCAAACCTAAGTCTTGCTTCAAAATTCGCAAAATACAGAATGCATAAGGCTATTTCTTTTAAATATTTTGATGTTATACGTAGACAACAGCATATTTTATTTATTTTTTTCCCTAACTGGTCAATATGGTGCGACCAGTCTAAAAATTGGTCCATGTAAATACAAAAAACTTCGTGTTTTTTGGACATGTGATTATTTTTCATCCAATTCTATTATTTCGGGTATTCCTGTTCTACTGAGCTTCGTTTTAAAAATAACAATATTGGTTTTTTTCTTGTTTAATAGCAGTTTATTTTTTTGAAACCCCATATTTGTATCATGCAGAATCTCTGATGTATTAAAAGTTAATTCTGAAACTTGCTTCCCTGCTACTAATATTTTAGTATCGTCAGCATACTCTGTAAGACTAGAAGATGGAATTGACCTATTGATTTCAAAATATAAATTTAAATCATTAATGAATATAATAAACAAAATTGGCCCTAATATGCTCCCCTGTGGAATGCCCGCTGTACTTTGCAAAATTTCCGATTTGTACAAATAGGTTATCTTTTTCCAAGACTACTCTTTGTGTTCGAGGACCTAGATATGATGAAATTCAATTAGAAGCAGAACCCCTAACCCATAGAGTACTAGTTTTTTTAGAAGTAGATTACAATCTAAGCAGTCATAAACCTTTGCAAGATCTAAAAACATACCCATCGCTATTTTGCTCTTCTCAAGATAATTCAAAATTAATCTAGTAAACTGAAAAATTTCCGTCTGAGTTTATCTTCCTTCAAAGTAACCATGTTGGTTCTTCGAAATAAGACCACATTTCTACATAAACTCCATTAATTGATCACAAAAAACCAATTCGAGTAACTTTGAAAAACCAGTAAGAAAGCTTATGGGCCTATAGCTGACCATGACAAAGATATTGTTAGTGAACTGTTTAATACTTTTAACTACCATGTGTACCATATATAGACACAGACAGTTTTAATTCTCCGGCATGTGTCATTTCTACACATTTTGGACACATGTTTTATAAGCATCTAGATTTAGGACCTGTGTACGTTTGCTTACCCACGTCTGCCATGTATTTATAGGAGAATATCGTTGGGTCTGGCGTAGTACTATGATATTTTAAACAAAAAAGACATATCTTGTTTTATAAGTTTTAAGAGTGCGGGAAACGACACATTATAAAAAGCAAAGGCGGCCGCCAGTTCAAATCAAACCTTTTTAGCTACTTTTTATGTTTTTTTTTTCTCTTCAAAGAGAACCGAATTTTCATTCCTATACTGATCCAACTATACTTGTTGTATTATTGCTGGACATTGTTAAGGGATAGTCCAGAAACGAAATATTGCCGTAAAACATCAAAAACACCATTTTAAAGATCATTTTTTATTAATAATACTATTCATATATCGTTATATTTTAGTAGAAAACAAATTCTTGTAGCAAAAACCAGTGGCGGCTCTTCCTTAGGTTTGCAGGTTTGCGCAACCCCCAAAAAAGGTTTAAAATAAAATTTAAAAAAATATATATTAATCATTACATAGTTACACATTTTTTTTTTAATTAATTCGAACATCTCTATTTATATTATCTGGAAATAACAGCCAAATTATTAAAATAACTTGACTGCTTTCGCTAAAATATTATTGATTTAATGGCGCGTTGCGTCGCGTCTCATCCTCGAAGCCGATGCCGATGCGATCGTTGCAATCAAAATGCAAACCCAATTGGATTCATTACGAGTACGCGTGAAGTATATGGAGTTGCCTATCTTGGTATTGGGTCTCATAAGCGACATGCGGTTTGCAGTTCGAATGCAAACCTTTGTTTATCTGGCAGGCTGATTTACAATTTATTGGAAAATAATTTGTTATTTTGGTTATCGCTCGGTGCCTAATTGCATTTTTTAGAAATCTTTTGTATGTTCAATAAGAATTTGGTGCAAAGTTTAATAACAGAGCCGTTTGGTGGCCGATCTTTAACTGATAAAGCGGAAATAAAAAGACTTGGGAGGCCAATTCCTCATTTAAAAATAGAACAATTTGTACAACTAGTAAAAAAAGGAGTTTTACCAGAACATTTAATGTTGAGCCCTATAAAAAACATACGCTGTGTGCCACACAGCCACGTTTTTGTATGTCTATTTATTTTCATTAATTGTGGTAATTTATTTATTTTTTTTTTAAAGAACTATTAGAATTGCAACCCCTTACTTTTTAACCCACGAGCCGCCACTGGCAAAAACCACAAGTGATGAAAAAAAAACTAAGGTTATTTTCTGTTCTTTCGGCAGGTTTTTACATTATAATCACTTCATTTTGTTTGTGTCACAAAAAAAATGAATTTTTGTTTACGGGGTGATTAATCTTTAAATTGAAGTTTAAATAATCCCTATATCTCCCCACTAATAAATAAAAAAAATAAAACACATTGTTGGCTGAATTTTATAGATTAATTTGCCAATATTCTGTCATTATTTATTGTCATTCATCATTCAAGGAAGATTATGGCAAAGGTGAATAAAGATAATAAAAACTATAAAAACAATATATGAATGCCAGAAAATTTAATTTGGTAATTTCCTTTCTCGTACAAGTTTTACTTTTGTAAAAGTGTACACCGAAATTACATTAAAATGAACCAGCTTGTGTTCTTCATACTTTTCATTGCCTCTTGTTCAGGTCAGTAATTTTTTTTATATTCCTTAAAAAAGGGAAAAAAAGTGCTAGAATGGTCGCAGCTCCTTATTTTATAGTTTTGGCCTCCCTCGATTTGTTAAATCAGAAAAAAGAAAATTATTTGAAAAATTACCTAAACTTAAAAAGCATTTATTGAAAAAAAATCACTGAAGAAAATGTTTCTGATAAATTTAAAAAAATATTTTTGTAATTACCAGACGTTTTTTATTTTTACCGCAAATCACTTATATTTTTGGAATCAAAAGTAAATGCGGTTCAGTTTTAAAACGAAACAGAAATTTTGTAGAGGTATTTCCTGTAGAGAATTAAAGCA
>JAHBCN010000131.1:332107-369413 GCA_019359885.1 Listronotus oregonensis
TGGACTGTCCAAAGATGAAAAATATCATTTCAAACAATATAAAGATAAACAAAAGTCAAGGTACAAATTTAAAAAACTACATTCTCCCCCAGACTAATTTTGTCCTACTTTAACTTCGGGTTCCAGTTTGCACATGGTACCAATATAACGACACAATTGTCTTGATAGAGAATCGTAACCGAAAATGTATTTGTGTCGATGGAACTATCTAACGAAAACTAAATTATATAGAATAATCAGAAATTCTGTTAATTATGTCGGATAACTATAATATTTGCCATATTTTTTATTAATTATTAAATCATATTTTTTTAGTTGCAAACTCGTCTTCCAAATAACGGACTTTGGCAACCAGTTCGATTGGCTAGAAATTTTGACACTACAAGACAGCATAATGGTGTGGTTGTAGGATGGGGTAGACTGTGGGTAAGTTTTTATTTTGATATCGTTTTTTTTAGAAGACAATAATTAAAACTAACCTTTCATCATAATTTTTCAGCAAGATGGACCTATTCCTTCAACTCTTCAAAAATTAAGTATTACTACATTTACCAATACGGTATGTGGATTAAGATTTAATAATCAGCATCACATATGCTTCGGTGCATCGGTTGGTGGTGTATGCAATGTAAGTATCTACTCTACAATAGTTATGTAAGTTATCTAATATAAATTCAAAATTCTTTTTGTTGCTATTATATTTTGCAAGTATAGTACAATACCTTAATAATGCATTATCGAATACATAATTAATTTTACCCTTTTTTTTTTAAAAAAAAAATTTTTAAAAACCCCTTTTTTTTTAATCAGAAAATTTTTTTTAAAAATTTGGGGGTTTTTTTTGGTTTAAACCAAAATTTTTTAAAAAAAAAAATTTTTTAAAATTTTTTTTTTTAAAAAAATTTTTTAAAAAAAAATTTTTTTTCTTTTAAAAAAAAAAAATTTTTTTCCCTTTTTAAAATTTTTTAAAAAACCCCTTTTCCTTTTAAAAAAAATTTTTTTCCCCCAAAAAAAAAAAATTTTTAAAAAATTTTTTTTTGGGGAAAAAAAAAAAAATTTTTTTTTTTTTTTTTAAAAAAATTTTTAAAAATTTTTTTCCCCCTTTTTTTTTTTTTGGGGGGGGGAAAAAAAAAAAATTTTTTTTTAAAAATTTTTTTTTTTTAAAAAAAAAAGGGGAAAAAAATTTTTTTTTTTTTTTTTTTTAAAAAAAATTTTTTTTTTTTTTAAAAAAAAAATTTTTTTTTTTTTTTTAAAAAATTTTAAAAAAAATTTTTTTTTTTTTTTTAAAAAAAAAAAAAAATTTTTTTTTTTTAAAAAAAAAATTTTTTTAAAAAAAAAAAAAAACCCCCCAAAAAATTTTTTTAAAAAAAAAAAAAATTTTTTTTTTTTTTAAAAAACCCTTTTTAAAAAAAAAAATTTTTTTTAAAAAAAAAATTTTTTAAAAAAAATTTTTTTAAAAAAAAAAATTTTTTTAAAAAATTTTTTTTTTGGGGGTTTTTTTAAAAATTTTAAAAATTTTTTTTTTTTTTTTTTTTTTTTAAAAAAATTTTTTAAAAAATTTTTTTTTTTTTAAAAAAATTTTAAAAAAATTTTTTTTTTTTTTTTTTTTTTTCCCCCCCTTTTTTTTTTTAAAAATTTTTTTAAAAAAACCCCTTTTTTTTGGGGGGGTTTTTTTTCCCCCCCCCCGGGGGTTTTTTCCTTTAAAAAATTTTTTTAAAAATTTTTTTAAAAAAAAAATTTTTTAAAAATTTTTTTTTTTTTTAAAAAAATTTTTAAAAAAAATTTTTTTAAAAAAATTTTAAAAAAATTATTTTTTTTAAAAAAAAAAAAAAAAAATTTTTTTTTTTAAAAATTTTAAAATTTTTTTTTTTTTTTTTAAAAAAAAAAAATTTTTTTTTTTTTTTTTTTTTTTTAAAAAAAAAATTTTTTTAAAAAAAAAAAAAAAATTTTTTTTTTTTTTTTTTTAAAAAAATTTTTTT
The DNA here is from genome assembly GCA_019359885.1 of Listronotus oregonensis. Classification (NCBI taxonomy): domain Eukaryota; kingdom Metazoa; phylum Arthropoda; class Insecta; order Coleoptera; family Curculionidae; genus Listronotus; species Listronotus oregonensis. Next base: position 334,087 of record JAHBCN010000131.1, read on the forward strand.
TAAAAAAAAAAGGGGGGGTTTTTTAAAAAAAAAAATTTTTTTTCCCTTTTTTAAAAAACCTTTAAAAAAAATTTTTTTTTTTTAAAAAAAAAAAAAAAACCCCCCCAAAAATTTTTTTTTTTTAAAAAAAAAAAAAAATTTTTTTTAAAAAAGGGAAAAAAATTTTTTTTTTTTTTTTTTTTTTAAAAAAAAAAAATTTTTTTTTTTTAAAAAATTTTTTTTTTTTTTTTTTTCCCCCCCCCTTTTTTTTTTTTAAAAAAAATTTTTTTTTTTTTTTTTAAAAAAAAAAAAAAAAAAAAAAAAAAAAAAAAATTTTTTTTTTTTTTAAAAAAAAATTTTTTTTTTAAAAAAAAAAAAATTTTTTTTTTTTTTAAAAAAAAAAAAATTAGGCCGTATTTGATAAAAAAAGTTGATAAGGTTTAAAGAAAAAAACTCAAAGGGGAAAAACTCTCCGCTGTTTTTTAAAAATTTAAAAAATGGCCATGAGAAAGTGTCTTTTGTTTTTCCCTATCTCTTTTTAAAAAACGTAAAAAATAAAAAAGAAAACCCCAAATTCGGGTTTTTTTTCCGGGGGTTTTTTCCAAAAAAAATTTTGGGAAATTTTTCAAAATTTCTAAAGTGAAAATGGGGTTTTTAAAAACCCTTTCCCAAAATTTAAACTTCTACTCTTACGGTTTCTGGGGATCCCCATGCATGCACTCGAATCTTTGGGTTTTTCATATAGTTGGTCAATGGCCACCGGAAAATGCGCTAATATTATGTACTAATTATTGATCTGCTGTGCCCCCGGGGGTGCTGTCAGGGGCGGGGTTTTTGGGAAAAATGTCCCCCCCTTTGGGGTTTAAATTTTTTTCCTTATCTGCTTTTGACCCAGATAATTTTTTTAAAAAATCTTTCCCCCCAAATAAATACATACTTATATAATTTTTTTAAAAAGTTTCCCCCTTTTTTTTCTTACTGGGGGATGGTACCCCCAGAAAAGGGGTTTTCTTTATTTTTACCACACAAATTATCAATTTTTTTGGGGGGAATGTTTAGCAAATTACACAAAAAAAACCCCAAATTTAAAAATTTTTATAAAAAAAACCCAAATTTTTGAAAAAATATTAAAGGGGTTATTAACTAAAAAAAATTTAAAAAAACCCCCATATGGCCCGTTGTAGGCGCTTTATACCCGGTGAACTATAAAATAAAAAATCCGCGTCCAACTTCTTTACACACTACAGTGAAGTATTAAAATATGATGGTATGAAATTTCCTTTACAAATTAGTCATTACAAGTATGTTTAAACCAAAATGGATGTTCTTACAACTAAAAAAACTTAAATATTCCCATTAAGCTTAGGTAAGAAATCATTTTCACTAAATAAATTTATTAATTTTGGCCTGTCCTAGATCTTATTTAAATAAAAATAGGTAAAAAATTACAATACTGCTTTTTATATTGCTTATTTTACAGATGTATTCCGTTTAGCTAGTATATGGTCAAATAAACAACATTAAAAATAAAAAGGTGTTTAAATGATTTTTTCGCATTTGAACAATTAGAAAATCTTGTTGTTTCTTGCACTAATGTACCTAAGTAACACTTTAATAATCTTGTCATAAAAAAAGATAAATAAAAACTTCAAATTTGTACTATTTTTTAAAAGATAACTTTATGTCTAAAATAAAAAATTTCAAAACTGCAGCGTGTTAAAATTTAATGTTTAATCAATAACAATACACAGTACCGGATTTACATTAGGGGCACTCGGGGCAAATGCCCACGGCGGCAAATTTTCTGGGGCGGCAAATTTGCTGTAAAAAGTGCATTTGTGTTAAAATCATCTTTATATTATGATCAATAAAATAATTTAGAATGTTACACAAAAATGTTTTAGTGTCTCAAATTTTATAAATTAAGAAAATTGTGTCGGTATTAGTGTACACACGTATGAAGTTAAACTTCTTTATAAAACATCATTTACCTGCACAATTTTAAAACTCAGTTTCTGACAACTCACAGATTTTTTTTCGATTTGCCGTATAAAAAAAATTGTAATTTAAATTAATACAACATTCAATTTGTAAATACAAGATACTTCAATAAAAATAATTTGGAGACGAAAAAACATAAGAGTTAGTCCAAAAAGTAATATAAATGATAATAATAATAATACTGATTAATAATCAGGTTAAAAATTATGCGTACACTGTGTTTCGAAAATAAGACAGTTGAAATTTTATTTAACTTTATATTTAACATAAATCAGTACGGTTTAAGCAAAAAAATAGTAAAACGGTTGACCCAACAGGCCATCCCTGCAACTTTCCGCTAATTTCAAATTTACAAATAAATTTCAGGGATTTTTTTAGTGATATGAGAAATCCTCCTGAATTTTACTCAGAATTTTTAAAAGACGCGAAGTGGTCCAAATTTAAGAAAAACCCCAAAAATATCAATATAATAATTTTTGGTCAGTCTTGGGGGAGCGTCAGATGCTTTTAATTTTCACGAGGAACTTTCTGAATGTACAAGAAAACCCCTAAATTTGCCGAGAATGTTTAAAAGGTGTGAAGTGATCTGAATATATAAAAAAACACTTTTACAAAATTTTTCGACAACGATACCTGTCTAACGAATCGATCAATTTTGACATGTTTGGGGGCCATCGACGCGTTTTTTTGAAGTTAAGAGCTAATTAGTTTTTGGGATTGGTCGGTACAGCCGCTTAAAAGTTATTCTAAAAAAACATATTTTTGATAATTTTATTCTTGGAATTTCCCTAAATACTGGTCGGAATCGTTTCGAATAGTATAGAAAATCTAAGCTTAGTGAAGCCCTTTTCGATACAAATGCCTAAAATAAGATAATTTAGTTGGCTTAAATTAAGGCACGAGTCAAAAGGACTAACAGCGACATGGAGTGCGCTTACCCCAACTCGTCTACGGCAGCCATGACAGTGGAGCGTAACAGGAAAAGTCTGACGATTTTTTTTTAACATTCCTATAAAATTTCTTCCATACGTCGATAAAGATGTTTCAATTCAAAAATTATATATCAAAACCGTAATTTTATGTAAAATTTCGGTGATAGGGCCAGGGCCATATTAAGCCTATGGGCTGTTTGGGCTACACCCCAGGGGCGCCGTAACTTATAGGACGCCATGAGCAATTTTTAAATATGCTTAAATCTCCATATCTCAATTAATAAATTCGGGAAAGGATGAATGCACACCCCGAGTAAAACCACTGAGTGAGGTAGTGTTTGTGGCTCGCGCTCGCACTTTTCATGCATATTAGAGATGAGCGATTTTTAAGTCATCGGTATATCGGTAACGGTGACTTATATTATAAGTCGTCTCTTCCTTTAACGGCGGCTTAAGTCGCTGTTTAATTCAAAAATAGTTATTATTAAAAATAATAAAAATACCAAAATTTTTATTTTATTTAGTTATTTCCATAAATATAATATATTAAATTATAAAACAAACAAATTAACAAAGCAAAGAAAAGCTGGCAAATATAAACACAAAAATAATTGATTAAAAATACAACAAAGAATAGCAAAAAAAAACGGAAATTCTAAGTGCTTACAAAAAAGTTAAATGTTTTCATTTGAATTTAAAAATATGAGCATGCTTGCCTTCTTTAAATTTATTTTAATTTGACGTTCTGAAATTATTTATGCCGCCTTTGAAAAAAGTCGTTCACATTTCATAGAATCTAGAATTCTATAGAATCAGATTAATTAGAAACAATAGATGTAAATTCAATAATCAATGTATTTGCTTAAACTAAAGCGAGGAAGAAGTTTATTATTTAATACATCAATTTAATTTATAATAATAATAATTATTATAATTAGTATAGTTATATGTGGATGTTTTTTTGTTAAAAATATTTTTTGATGTTCATTACAATATTTTTACAATTTTTTTTTTATTTTATGAAATGAAGGTTAGCGAGAACTTCATTTTACAAAATAATTTTATTTATAACTGCAATAAAATATTAAAAAATCATATTTAAGAATGTCAATACCTAGGCCCTAAGGCACTAAATGGTTTATAGCTTGGAGCGCCAAAATTGATTAGGACGGCCCTGGATAGGGCGGCATTTTCTTCAGTGCCCAGGGGAGGCGCTAAGTTTAAATCCGCCCCTGACAATACAGACAGTTTAGCAACAAAGTGTTACTTTTGTACACAACCATTTTTACCGGGTAAAAAAAAGTAAGTGTTTATTGACATTATTCCTGTAATATTAATTATAAAAAGACGGCATAATACCTGTTTTCTTTCATAACTTCTCTGGGTACGACAGTCGTTTTTTTACAAAATCTCTTAGTAACATCTCTGTTAGTCTAGTCGAGAAGTGAGTTTCCTGAGAAAAATAGTTACAAGGCTTCGAAAAATATGAGCAATAGCTTATTCGACGTGAAATGCAAATCTGAGAGAGGCGTTTTGAGGATTTTTTTACCAATAAAAATTGCAATTGTTATTAACAAAAACGAAAAAAGACATTTCGATTTGTATAATAACTCAAAAACCATAAGAGATAACGGAAATTGTAAAAAAGATCCTTGAAGAGGAGAAAATTTCCAAAAAAAGTCCTGATACCCGGAACTCTGTCTCCATTATTTATAATTTCCATTTAACGCTGAAGGTGGGCCTCACAGGTGGGCCTCCTCGCGATATTTTGGTTGTGAGCTCGGAGTCAAAACCGCGTACATCACACTAAATAAAGTCTTAAATATTAATTGAAAAATTAAAAAAAAATTATGGTATATTCAGTTTTCGTTGAAAATTTAACTTAAAGTTATTTTTTTAACAAGTTAGACCATTGTTAATTAACAAAATTGTTCCGTAGTTTCGTCTTCATTATACATTAAAAAAATGTTTAAATATTTGTTGTAAAAATTTTTCGCTTCGTGGAGTCCTTCTTATATACATTCTTAATAAGATCACGTTATAAAAGTTAAATAAATTTTAATCCTTTGTTTATAATAATTTTAAAACTTTGACAAAGAATGAAAAATCAGAGTAATATTGTCAAAGTTAAAAATTATTATAAACAAAGGATAAAAATTTATTAAACTTTTATGGCGTGATGTTGTTAAGTATGTATATAAGAAGGGCTCCACGAAGCGAAACATTTGTACGACAATTATTTAACATTTTTTTTAATGTACATTGAAGACGAAATTTTAAAACAATTTTGTTAATAAACAATTGTCTTACTTGTTGAAAAATTAACATGAAGTTAATTTTTTAACGAGAATAAATTATTTGAATTGTTGTAAGTACACCACAATTCTTTAAAAAATTTCAATTTATATAATACCCTGAAAAGAATTATTTAGTGTGACGTACTCGGTTTTGACTCCGAGCGCGCAACCAAAAATGTCGCGCGGAGGCCCATTTTCAGCGTTAAAAAATTATAAGTAATGGAGATAGAGTGCCGGGTGTCGGGACCTTTTTTTGGAACTTTCCTCCTCTTCAAGGATCTTGCAATTTCCGCTATCTCTTATGGTTTTTAAGTTATCATCAAAAATCGAAATGGCTTCTTTTTTTTCGTTTTTTCAATAACAATTGGAATTTTTATTGGCAGAAAAATCCTCAAAACATCTTTCTCAGATTTGCACTCCGCGTCAGAATGAGCCGTCGCTCATATTTTTCGAACCTTCTAAACCCGGGTATCACTTAGCGAACTATCCGGACTAGCTAGTAGCGCGAACTATAGGGGTCAAGTGAACTGTAATATAATTTATATATACGGACGCAGCATTTAGTTGACGAGGTTGCTCCGGCCCGGGGATATAAAAGAAATTCGCTGCACCCATTTTGGGTTTAAAAATTTAGTAATGAATGATACGTGTCGGACTTGAAGGTGACAAACTCACGCATCGTTTTTTTTAATTTTATTCAACGATGTTCGAAAAATTGGGAACAAATTTTCGGCTAAAACTTTTGTTCCCGTCGGCTGATACGTTCGCAAATTTTTCCCCGGCTTTAACTATTTTTCGCAGGAAACATACTTCTCGACTAGACTATGTGGCATACCTATTAGTAAGTGATCCCGCCTCAACGACTATATACTAAAGAACTAAAGGACTGCTCAGTTCCATTTATGAATTCTGTAATGTACGTTAGAAAATTTAGGAGAAGCGGGCAGCGGCTGTGACGTCACCACCGGTGCTAAATAATGCTGGGCGACGTTTATCGATGTTTTGTTGTTTTTAACATCGATGTTAGATGACACTAACATCGATGTTTACTTTTCAATGTTTAAACTGGGGTTTAAGATTATAAAAAAAAGTTTTAAAACCAATTTTTATAGGCCAAAAAATAAAATATTAATTTTTTGAGTGATTAAGAGATCAACATCGATGTTTTGCCTCGATATCCCAGCACCGGTGGTGACGTCAAAGCGAGTTTGACCTTGGCAGACAAATTCGGCAAATTGAGCAGTCCTTTATTAGTATATAGTCGTTGATCCCGCCTAGCACACAAGTGAGCCGGAATCGATTTCCAGGCCGGAGAGACATATATAATATGTCAACAGCCTTTGCCGCATCAAAACACCACATTCTGTGAGATCAGCGAAGTCAGGCGTTGCCAGAGCAGAGCGGATGACTGCCAGTGTATAACGTGTGCCGTTGGAGATATTTTCTGGATGACATTATCCAGACGTTAATGGGGGTAGTTTAGAAGTAGCAGTTATTTGTATAACGTCCGTGGTGGCACTACCGCGTTGTATAAAAGGTGCCGTGAAATGCAATATCTGCATGTTTAAATGTAAACATGTAAAAACCCGGCACCCACGGTACCTAGTACGTAGGCTCCATATAAGCCTTCGTCATAGGCGTGCGCACAGTGGGTGCCGTGGGTGCCGTGGCACCCCCACTAGTCTGAAAAAGATTACTGTATTTAAAATATGAAAATTATTATTTGATAAGGTTCGATTTAAAAATTACACGCGAACGCACCTTCTCGAAAATGAATATGGTAAAATCAAAATTAAGATCCACAATGCGCCAAAAACGATTAGAAAATCTCCTGGTTCCATTTGTGGAACAGGAATTAGCCGCAAATATTGATATAAGTATTGTGATAAACGAATTTTTAAAAGTTGTACCTTATGAAAGAAGAATGATTTTATAATAAATAATGTATAATGTACTTGGTTTGTTATTATTTAATAAATATTTACCAAACATTCCTGAGAATTTATTCTTATTAATTTATTATTAATTAATTTTATTAATAACAATGTATTAATATCGATATATTGTTATTAATAGTTTTATTCACTTCATTATTATTATTATTATTATTATTATTATCTCGGCACCCACACCAGCTTTACCCTGCGCACGCCTATGGCCTTCGTGGCCATGGGTGGTAAACTTAACAAGGAGTGCTTGATTTTTTCTATTTGTCCGCAGATAAGGTTATGTTTGTGACGTCACCGTATTGCCCAGAAGGTAGATTTACTTTATTAATTTTTGTTAAATATTCAACTTTTAAAAACTAATTTGGATGTACACGTACTATTGGATCCGTATTGTATACCACTTGATAATATTAAGACTTTATACTACTTGTAAACAAAACAATAGGGCAAAAGGATTACGGCACAAATATCATATTTTAAATCGTCGTATATGGACTTAAATGGGATCCAGCACTCCTTGTTAAGTTTACCACACTTGGCCGTTCTCATGTTTTCGTGCGAATAGCATTCACCTTTTTCGCAGTTCGCAGCTTTTCGGTCCCAGTGGACGAAAAGCACGAAAGACCTAGCCTTGCCGCCTGGCCCTGGGAGAGAGAGAAAGAAAATAAGTGTACCTTTTTCCCCTTCTTTCTGGGTTTGCCTGCTGATATTGGTCCGACTACCCCGCCAATGTTAAAAAGGTCCCGCCGACCAATATCAACCAAGGAAGTTTATCAACACGCGGAGTGATAGAGACAGGTTGTACCCATGCCTCGGCCAAGCGGCAAGGCTGACTCAAGTAGGTATATGCTCAAAGTTCAGTCCACACTTTCCATAGTTAAGATATATGTATCCTAGTCTTTCTTGTGGCTACTATTATTGCTATCTTCTTTTCGGGGCGTTTATTTACAAAAGAAAATACTCCTTTGCCTTATCAACCATTTTTTTTTACAATCTATTGTTTCTAACCTCAATATTTGAACAGAAAATCATCTTAATGCATTTTATATTTAGAAACCTTTGTAAATTTAGGTAGTAATTCATATATATTTTCATTCGCTGTCTAACCTTTCTCGAGTATTTAGGATTTATCCGGCTCCTCTTCGCCTGTTCCGAGACATGTCTTTTAATTACCCTAAGCCCCGAAGAGATGAAACAGTTATAGAAAATTATAGTGGCACTCAGGTAGCTCAGTAATATATAATATAGATATTTTATTTTGTTACACTTTTCTGTAATGTACCTCTCTTTTAGGTATCAGATCCTTACAGATGGTTGGAAGACCCAGACTCTGAAGAAACTCAAAGTTTTGTTAATGCTCAGAATGAAATTACCAGGCCATACATTGATAGTTGTCCATATAAAGAAAGTATTAAGAGCAGAATAACCAAATTATGGAATTATCCAAAGCATTCCACCCCATTTAAGCACAGGAACAAATATTATCAGTATAGAAATACAGGTTAGTATATTTTTTTTATATATCTAGGAGGTTTTGGGTTTCTAATGAAAAAAACCAAAAATGATACCCCAATTATTTGTGTAAAGTAACCATATTGTCATTAAGGGAATTTAAAAGGAAATTAACAAATTACCTTGCACGATGCGCTCATCACAACTACAAGGAATTCCTAAGCAAAACTATTTTACCTGACGATTTTATAATGTAATTGGTCTTGAGTATACTGCAGCGCTACATGTACATTTAATTTATTGGATATAGGCTTTAAATTTTCTATTATTATTCAGCATAACCTGGTTTTTAAGAAATTAACATTAAAAATAAATTCGCAGTGGGAAGAAAAAAGAAAATTAACCCGGCAGTGATGGATTTGAGGTATTATTGTTATCTAACTTTTCCAGGGTATCCTTTGTCATATTTGATATTGACTTATATTAAAGATTATGGTTTTAAAATATTTTTTAAAGTTTCCTTTATAGTGTCAACAATAATAAATATTTTATATGTATAAAATACACATAAAAGGTAGTATTTCTTGTTTTTTTTTTAGGTTTACAAAATCAAAGTGTAATATTTGTTCAGGATACATTACAAGATGAGGGCACAGTATTTTTTGATCCTAATACATTATCAGATGATGGAACAGTAGCCTTGTCAGGCACTTGTTTTTCAGAAGATGGACAAACCTTTGCCTATGGCTTAAGTTCTAGTGGTTCTGACTGGATCGAAATAAGATTTAAAAATGTAGAAACAGGTAAGTGTAAGAACACCGTTAGATTATTGTAAAAACTGAAGACTGGACTTGTCCACTATAACTTTAACACAAAAACTTTTTTTTCTTTTTAATCTTTGGACAGTCCATAAAGGTTTAAAGCCTAATTACTAGTGTACTGTGGATGTCTTGAGTGTGGTAAGAGGTAGTTTATTAACAGGGGACTTAATTTGAAGATTTGGAGGCAGAAGAAATTCTTCTGCAGGCTGCTGGAGGTTTCACAGTCTTGACATTATAGAGATGACAGAACAAACAAAGTGGAAAGTTTGGGGTGTCTCAAGTTGAATGGTAAAGGAATGCATAAGAGTAGCACTGCATGTTGCTCTCTTGGGTGCAGAGGAGGAATTATACTGGCTAATTTCTTAGAGCTGAAGCCATGAAAAAACCAAAAAAGGACCATCAGATTCCTAAAACCCATCGGAGGGCAAAAAAGGAAGCTGTTCTCTAAGCATAGAGTTTAATAGGGTGGACAAGTCATCTTCAAATCAAACCAAAAATGCTTTTGGGGAAGACGCTATTCCCCAGACATGAGACCAATATTCTAAAGGGTCTATTTGGAATCAGGGGGGCCCCCACTTCCCCTCGTTTTTCTACGAGAATGAAAAGGTTGGAAAAAACTTTAGCACAGTCATATGTTGGTCTGTGGGAGCATATTTTAAAATTATTTTGAAATATAAGGTCCAAAAGGAACAATCAAAGAATTTTTTTTAAAGACATATTTTAATTTTTAGATACTATAGGAAAAAAAATGGTTTTTGAAAATTCCATACCTAAAATGACCTTTCTGGAATTTGTATAAATAATTTAAAAATGTACCCTAATTTAAAAGGTGTTTAGCTTAATTTGTTAACTATTACATGGTTTGTCCTCAATATTATCAGGTGGTAAAAAAAATTGACTCAAAGTTTGGACATACATTTTATTTAAATAACTTCCTAAAGTTAAATGGAACATCCTAATTTAGTGGCCATTTTGACGAGAACTAGATTCCCTTTAAACTATATTAGGGTTTCCTATACCTATCTCTTCTGCTTTTTATGCAAAAGACGTTTTTATATTTGACTTATGAATAATTTCTTTATCTTAAAATGGAACACTCTGTGCTGTGTAGGATGACGCCTTTAGAATACCTTGGGCATATACTTTTGATGCAAATAAACATATTTCTTGACACTCACCAATTACCAAAATACATTTCATCTTCCTTATTTTAACTAATTAAAATGTAACATCATTCAAAACAATTATAATTTTAAACTACTGTAGCTTAATCAATGATAATCGTTTATTAGAAGTCATTCAAATTTTTGTTGCAAATAATAATTAACGTCAATTAGGTCAAGCCTACTATTATTGAAAAATATAAAATAATCGTACCTTTGGTGATAGTCATATTGAAATGTATGTTTTTATTGACCCCATTAAAATATTTTGGGATTTAATTTCCATAAAGTCCAATACATTTGCTAAGAAAAAGGGCATTTTTAAAAATATTTCGTTCCAACAATAATTAAGATAGGTGTACCTTTTACTATTTTGATTCTTATTTTAAAGAATGCTTTAATATTTTAGAATATGGCAATAAATTCCCCCCCCCCCCCCTAGATTCCCTTTAAAACTATATTAGGGTTTCCTATATATCTCTTTCTTTTTATGAAAAAGACGTTTTTTATTTGACTTATGAATAATTTCTTTATCTTAAAAATGGAACACTCTTGCTTTTAGGATGACCCGTTAGAATACCTTTGGGCATATACTTTTGATGCAAATAAACATATTTTTTGACACTCACCAATTACCAAAATCATTTCATTTTTTTTTCAAAAATTTTTTTTTTTTAAACAAAAATAATAATTAACTTTTTCAATTAGTCAAAGGCCAAAAAAAACTAATTATTGAAAAATAAAATATAATCGTACCTTTGGTGATATCATATTGAAATGTATGTTTTTATTGACCCATTAAATATTATTTTGGGTTTAATTTACCATAAAGTCCAATACATTTGCTGAAACAAGGGCTTTTTAACATATTTCTTTCCCAACAATAATTAAGTGATTTTCTATATTTTGATTCTTTTTTTTAAAGAATGCTTTAATATTTAGAAATGGCAATAAATTGAGTTTTTTCTTTTGCCTGCATTTTGCTTCAGATACATCTTATTTTTCAAAATTTAAACTTGTGCTTTTAGCGAATCTACGTGGCCCTTAATAAAAAGGTTTTTTAATTACAGTACAGAATGTTCCATTTTTAAGATAAAGAAATTATTCATAAGACAAATATAAAAACGTCTTTTGCATAAAAAGTAAAAGAGATAGGTATAGGAAACCCTTATATAGTTTTAAAGGGAATCTAGTTCTGCGTTAAAATAGGCCACTAAATATAGGGTGTTCCATTTAACTTTAGGAAGTTATTTAATAAAATGTATGTCCAAACTTTGAGGCAATTTTTTCACCACTCTGTATAATATTGAGGTAAAACTTTTATGTAATAGTTAACTTAAACCCTTAAGCTAAGCAGTAAATTTAATAACGAGCAGCTCCTTATATGTTACAGGGTGTAAACAATTTTTAAAATATGGTCTGTATTTTTTAATTTCTCTAAATTTCTCAGAAACGGTCAGTTTTAGGTATAGGAATTATAACAATAACTCACCTTTATTTGGTCTATAATATCTAAAAAATTAAAAAAATATGGGGTGTTCCATAAGAAAAAATATAACTTTGATATGTACTTCTTTTTTGGGTCACTCTGTATATTTCAAAATAATTTTAAAATATGCTCCCCACAGACCAACATATGACTGTGCTAAAAGTTTTTTTCCAACTCTTTTCATTTCTCGTAGAAAAACCGAGGCGAATGTGGTGGGCCACCCTGTATACAGAGTATATAGATACTTTCTGGTATCTGCCCGAAAAAAAAATCTGAGCTTTCATAAAGTTGCCGTGGCTAAGGATATAATTACTTTATGCCAGTTAAGGTTATTTTTGAAAGAAATGCCTACAAGGTTAAATGACTCTTTGTTGTCCTTGGGCACCCCATCAATATTTTACATGTCTGTTAAGAGGCACATCATTCCATATTTGGTTAAAAGCTTTGGGTATTTCAAGAGCAACATTCTGGCATTCACCAAGAAACTCAAAGAACTTGTTCCAGTTGTGTGAGACACAGGAAGAATGATCTGTTATGGATCTTTTCTAACCTAATAAGATTTGTCATAATTATTGCTAGTGGTCAACAACCTACTATAATTGGCACATTTATTACTGAAATATGCCAAGTATTTTCTTTATTTTAAGGGTGTTTGCCAAATATTATTAGGTATTTCCTCAATATTATGACATTCCATAAGGAGGTTATATTCATACTCTCAGTGAAATTAAATAATTAAAAACAAATAGATAATTTAAAAGTAATAAAATGGAAAATTTATAAACCGTTTTGAAATATTGAACTGTATAGTATTGAAAACTTCTTTTAGAGCCCAATTTTTTATATCCTAATATATACAAATATTTGTTGTGTATATTATCATTATTATTCACATTATTATTTGTGGGGTTTTATAGTAAGCTGGCTTAGAAACCCCAAGTCTCCCTACTGAAATTTCAAAGTACAAGAAAAAGAAATGAAATTTCATGCATACCTCAAATTCAATATTTTCAAAATATTTTTATAAAAGTAATACAAGTATGAGAAACTAAAAAAGTAATAAATCTTTTAAAACTGTAAAATTGTAAATAATTATTTCCATACAAATTCAATAAAAAGTAAATAATTATGTTCAGATTCTAAAAATAATTAATGTGTGAAGAATAATCACTTAGTAAGTTTTAAAATTTACATTTACATTACATTACATTACATTTACCAAACAGTGAAATAAAATAAAGGGCGGAAGGACTTTGCCGTTAAAATTAATTTTCAAATATTAGGTTTGCCTAATATTCAAATAAGAGATCAAATATATTAAAATAAACCCTAACCCACAGTTACTGCGGTACTCTATTACCATGTATTAATGGTCCGGCGTAGTCTGTGAGACGAAGTTTTTTGCACAACCAAAATGCAAACGAAAAGTGCTTGTATACTTACTTTTTTAATTATTATTATTATCATAGACTTGAATAAACTAGATTCTGTAAAAATAAAGTAAATTCACTTATAATTTTAAAAACAGTAAGCCAAAGACAAATTAATGAACATATGTTAATAATAATAAACATTCATATTTTTGGGCAATGTTATAAATAAAATCTGGTTCTGATTAGTTGACCCACAGTATTTAGATTAAATTTAGACAAAGATCACATAACTTAACAGCTTAGTGAAAAAATGAATTAAAAATTAACTTGTATCTTTATTATGCTATATGCCAATTGCTGGTATCCCTTCCGATAAATGAGAATATGACCAATATTTATTAATCCCATTAAAACCCTCCCTAAAATATGTAGAATTCTTAACGGTTGGCAACATTCTTAATATTTTTAATTGTTTTGCATACCTCAAATCTAAAATAATTGGCCTGTTTACTTTATCTAAAAGTAGTTAAATAATTAAATGCAAATGTAGCAAAACAACTACCAAAATACTTAAAATTGTACTTATGTGAAGATGATATTAAATTCTACCGGATGTCAATGGAGGTATTGCACACAGCTTTTTTTCGTTGCTTTAAAAGATTTTTTTAAATTTTGGATGCATATATAGGGTGTAAATAGGTAACTACAAGTTGTAATCTAACCCGATACAAAAAATCACATGGTTTAGCCGGAAGTGAAACCAAGCCATTAATTTTAAATAGAACCTTTCATATTTTAATAGGCCTAAAAATTTTTTTGCAACAATTTATTACAAGTTCCCTTTTTTTTTAAATTGGCGTTTGGGAAAAGCATTTTTTAAATTCTATTATTGTGTAATAAGTCGTATATATATATATATATATATATATATATATATATATAATATATATATATATATATATATATATATATATATATATATATATATATATATATATATATATATATATATATATATATATATATATATATATATATAAATAATTTAATAATAATTAATGGGTTTATAACTTTTTTAAATGATTTAAACAATTTTTTTTGACAAAATGTCGGATATTTTACTTTTTATTAAAATATCCATTTTTAAAAACATTAATATGTAGTGGCCTAGCCATTAATATTATTTGTTATTAATAGAATATAATACCAATATAATTTTGCTTATAATTAGAAATCCAACTAATCGTGTATGTTATATGGCTCAAAGTCCAAAAGTGGTATTTCAACTTTTTTTAAAATATTTTTTTCGTACTGCCATTTTTTATTTCATTGCCTAATTTCTTATATAATTTAATAAGAAAAGTGAATTTGGTAGTTTGTATCACTTGTCTGGGTATTTTAATTATGGCCACTTTCTATAGAGAGAATGTCTTTATTTTGACAATCAAAGATATAGCATAAATGCCTTTGGATTTAAAAAACTTTCTAAGAGAATTGTAAATATGACATTTTATTTAAAATTCCCAAAGCACGCTTTTGTATAACTAAAATCTTTTGCACTTGCCAGTTTGCTGCCCAAAATATCTTACCAAACCTGGCCGAAAATTCAGAAGTCCTCATTGCGGTTTTATGTAGATATTTTGATACACTGCATAAACAATAACCCATTTATTTAATTTAATACTGGGATGTTCTATATGGGATAACAAATCCAAAAATGTATCTATATAAATGGCAACCAATTTGGCCTTTATTTTCTGTTTAACTTTGTTTTAAATAGCACTGTGTTTATTTTACTTTTATTTAAAAGTTACTTATTATTTTCAAACCAATCCTTGCTTTTTAAAAAATATATTTTTTATTATATCAGGAAACTCTTTGCCAGCAACTAATAAACTAGTGTCAACGGCATATGCTGTAATACACAAACTATACTATCAGTGATTAGAATCTTAAGGTTTAAATTATTGACAAAACTAGTAAAAAAAGATTAGTCCAAGTAAACTTCCCCGAGAAATACCTGCTGGGTGCAATATTTCTGATTTATAAGGCACATTGTTTATTTGTACACTTGTTGAGTTTTCACTTCTATACCTAGTACATTTTGTTTTAGGTGAAGATTACCCTGAAATTCTAAAACGGGTTAAATATTCCTCAATGTCATGGATGCACGACAACAAAGGCTTTTTCTATGGGGTAAATTAAAAGACCATAGAAAATATCATTCTCTGATTATTATTTTATTTTAAGGCGTATTTAAATCAAGCTGGAAAAGCTGATGGCTCAGAAACGACATCGAATGAAAGTCAAAAACTGTATTACCACGAATTAGGAACAGATCAGTCAGAAGATGTGGAAGCAGTTCAATTTGAAGATAAGGAACTAAGAATGTGAGATATAAATAGTAGTAATTAGTGGCGTTTTCTTTAATTTTTGCAAAGCTTTTCTCAGTTTGTTTTAAAAAAAAAATGAGGTACCGAAATTTCTTTTCAAATTTTAATTAACTTTTAAATTAATTATAAATTACCCCTTTCCGTCCTTTTTTGTAAACATGTTTGTGTCCAATATGATTTTTCTCATTACTTAACATTTTTTCCATAAATATAGAATTAAAAAAACAACAACCAACCGTTGCAATACTCAAAAGTAACAACTTCTTTTTATCTACCTACGTCTATCAAAATTTAAAAAACCCAAGAAAATTTTGTTCCATTTTTTAAATTTTCGACTTTTCACGGTTCTGCCATGCTTGTCCATTACATCTGTTTACAAAATTTTCTTTTGTGCGCATAAGCATGACATAAATTGTAACAATAGTTTTACCAAAATTTGTTATGAGTATCAAACACAAATTACTGTATTATTACCAAAAATCCGATAAAAACTCATCAAAATTTTGAAAATTATATTCGCCATATATTTCACTAAAATTCTAGCATGTATAAAACGGTTCTAAAATAATTTTTTGAAACGGAAAATTCTTACAAATTATTGTTATTAAATTGTTTGAAATAACAATTGTTCATTACCCTTTTGAAAGCAAGCTTTTTAATATAATTTGCAACATTACTGCATAATTTCTCTCTAGTAGCCGTACTTAAACTTGAGTACAGAAAAATATTTATAAAAATCGGTAGCAAGGTTAATATTTTATTATCAGTAATTGTATTTTATTTGTTTAGCGCCTATAAGGATTTTTTAGGAAAACAATTATCTTAGAGATGCCTATTGTTTTTACAAAACAATAAACTTTATACAGTTATTATCCATAAAATCGCAATACCTGCATATTTATCACATGAACATTTAAAAAAGAATAAATCGCTAGTTATTATAAAGTCAGTATTACTATTTAATTAGTTTATGTAAATTTCTTATTATGAGATACAAAATGTTTTTTAAGAAAAATATAGGATCAAGACAAGTAATTTTTCCTTGTTATAGCACAGTTTACAGTGAAAAATAGAAGCTGCTGAGGTACCTAAATTTAACAACAAAGCATCTTTTAAGAAGTGGTGCTTAGAACATTAAAAAAACCTAAATCTGTACAAAAATTAGCTTTTCCCCATTTTCTATATAAAAAAACCTATAGAAAATAGCCATACATAAATATTTTAGGACAAAAATATATTTTTTCTCTCTTCCAAAAATGTGTTATTTAGTGACCTATATGTATTTCTACATTATATGGGTTTTCCGGGCTTATTTGCCGTGGTCTGTTTTTTTTTTTAAATTTTGAAACTCTGTGAACCCGAGAATCCTGTTTACAATGGAAACAGAACATAATAAAACCATCGCCTTTTTGAAAGTATTGGTGGAGAGATATGAAGACGGGAAGTTAGGGACAGAGTATATAGAAAACCTACACACACGGACAGGTACCTCAACAAGGAATCTAATCACCACCCAAGACAAAAACAGGCGTAATTAAGAATCTGACAGACAGAGCTAAAATAATATGTGAGCCCCAGCACTTAAATGCAGAGTTACAACATTTGGAGAAGGCGTTGATAAATAACGGCTACACAAGAAACGAAGTAAGACATGTACAAAAACCAAAAAAGAAGAAACACAGAGAGGAACATTCTTCAGAGATTACAACGGTCCTCCCTATATTAAAAATGTAACAGACCGAATGGCAAGGATATTGGAGAACCACAAAACAGGAACTGTTTTTAAACCGACAACCACAATACAGGAAAGTCTGATATCTGCTAAGGGTAAAAGAAACCCCCTCTCGACACCAGGAGTCTACAGAATTCCATGTAGCTGTGGGTCGGTTTACACAGGTTTAAAAAAGCGCAGTATCAACGCCAGGCTTAAAGGAGTTGTCGATATGGACAAACGGATAAATCCGCTGTGGCTGAACATGCACTCTCACAGGGCAATCATAGAATCCTTTTTGATGACACACAAGTCCTAGATAGAAGAGCCAGTTATTATCCAAGAATATACAAGGAGGCAATAGACATACAAAAACATAAGAACAACTTTAATAGAAAAGAAGAAGGCCCTAATCTTGGTAAAACTTGGATACCAGCACTAAAAAATACAAATACGCCAAAAATGAAGGCGGAAAATTCAAGTCCTTTCCCATTGGCTGGAACGGAACAAAAAGCCCCGCCCATCAAAACTCCAACAAAAGCAGAAGCCTCGACAGTCGCCGCAACAGTCAACCGTGAGCTGTCAGGAAGAGTACTTCGACCTCGGACCCACCTTTGACAATGTCTGCCGCAGTAGTAGACGAAAAGTCAGGTAGAAATATCAACAGATCACGACAAATAAGCCAGGAAAACCCTTATAATGTAGTTAAAATCGGCCGTGAAAGCTTATACACTTCGATATCTGTATTTCTCTTGCATAAGGTCTTTAGTTTTAACGCATTACCTTTGCGACTTTTTAGAGCAAAAAAAAAAAAAAATACTCCAATAAAATTTGTGTTTAATAATTTATCCCCTGCTTATACAACGTCTCAAGTTGTCATTGCTGCCACCGATAATATTTATTTTACCTTAATAATTACCGTAAAATTTCATTTAATTTAGATTTTTTGTTGTCATCTTTTAAAATTAGCTTTTTTAAGTTGACAGAAAACAACCATAAAATAGTTTTTGTAAAAGTTATCCTTGTTGGCTTTTGTTTCTTGTAAAATTTAGTTAAGAACCACAAGTATTAAAAAAATAACCTTTGAGAGCAACTTGTACAAAAACACTTTTTTTATTGGTCTTGTAGGGGCAGCTTTTTATTATATTTTAAAACATTGTCTAAGTACTCTAAGTTATCTTAAACAAACTGAAAAAACAACGCAAAAATCGTAAAAAAATTATTTACACAAAATCAAGGCTGATAATCACACATTTTAATTAAGGCTAATAATCAAACTTTTTTTAGGGGGGCTCATGTCAGTCATTGTGGTACTTATTTGGTTGTAACACCAATTAAAGGATGTAAAAACAATTTGCTTTACTTTGCAAAGCTTGATACAGCGCAAAAAATTACTAAGAAGTTAGAGCTTACACCTGTAGTTACCAATTTTGAAGCAGATTATGAAGTAAAGTGTTTGAATAATTTTTTATTTCACTTATACTAATATATATTTTTTTAGTATATAACAAACATAGGTAACAAATTTTTGATCCGTACCAACAAGGATGCGCCAAATTATAGAATAATTGTAATAGATTTTAATAACCCTGTAGAATCAGAGTGGACAAATCTTATTGAAGAAAATCCCAAAGATGTGTTGGATGAGGTTCATGTTATTAATAACACCCAGCTCGTTGTTTGTTACTTAAAAGATGTTAAAGTATGGCTTATATTTTGCTTTTTGTTTGAAAATACCCAATTAAATGTATATTTTTAGAACACAATGCATATTTTTGACGTCAAAACAGGCAGAAAGTTGTATGACTTTAACTTAGATGTGGGAACCATTTCGGCTATTTCTGGAAAAAGATACCACACGGAAATGTTCTATAGTTTTTGTTCATTTTTGACACCCAATAATATTTATCGTGTTGGATTTAATGGCGAAAAGATCACAGAAGAGGTAAAACACTTTATTTTTTATTATAATTAGTTATAAATTTTTTACCAATTCTTTAAGAAGCCATGTTTCTCATAGACAAGTTTTTCTATTTATCGACTTAAAAATTAGTTACCAGGTTTTGTAGAGTAAAAAAATAATGTTTCATGTAGTTGACGCAGTCTTACAAGAGTTTGGAATTAATTTTAAAGAACTGGATCACTAGCCGCTTGCTTAATATAGTTAATGTGATTTCCATTAATTTTAAAATTAAACCCTACAACATAGTCTTTTAAGCTACAATTTGTCCGTGTTCATTTGAGAATGAACAAAAAAGGTCAGTTTGTAATCATAGTTACTTACTTTTAGCAGAAGTTAAAACACATTAAAATAAAAATTGTTTTAATTTTGATGTAAAAATTCACGAAATTCTTGGAGCTTTTGGTCAGAATTTATGACGTAATGTCATAAATGACATTTTAATTTGTTATGACTGGTACATTTATTTTCAAAAATAGGAAGCATGGTCAGGTAATTGTTCTCAACTTTTCTTGAAATTACCTCAGCATCAGGCAAAGTAACCAAGTATTGTTTAAATAAACTAATGTTGAGACCACACTATTTTCTTTATTTAATAATATAAAGGTTAAAGAGAAAAATCCCGGAGCGGTCGATTATCTCCGTTGTTTATCAAGCATTTTTTTTAAATAGGAATGCTTATATAGCACATTAATGCATTTATTAATCGCAACGTTACCTTTTGCCCGTTTACGGTTTAGCCGGATATAATCCTAACTGTTGTTAAATGAAACACTCTGTAAATTTTATCGGTATCTGACGCATAATAAAAAACTACATCGGGAAAAGTTAGAATTATGGTTTTTGTTTTATTCAAAAAGTGCCAAAAAATTTAAATAAAAAATACTTTTAGCCAATCGCATTAGCTTTGAAAAAACTAATAGTTTTAATTTAGTCTCCAATTGAAGTCACTAAAGACTTGTTAAAAATCAAAATAAGTTGATTTGGTTTATTAGGTTTATTAATCATAACTAACATGTCAATGTTTTCAAAAGTAAGCCGATTTGCTAAAAGTATTTTTTATCACTTTTGGCCATAAAAAAACAAAAACTTTAATTACAATTTTTCTTAATATAGTTTTTTATTCTGCGATAACAATAGAATATACAGGGTGTTTCATTTAAAAACAAAAAGTTAGGATCGTTTCCGGCTAAACCGGCAAAATATGATATTGCGGTTAAAAAATGCATTAATCTTTGCTCTAAGGGCAGGCCAGTTTCTATAAAAATAAGGTCATAATCAATGGAGAAAATCGACCGTTCCGGGACTTTCTACTTACCCTGTATATTCACTTTTTTTATTTTATGTCTTTTGAAACTAGTGTCTTTTGCTAAAATACTGGAAGCATTCCAGTTTATCTTGTGGGTATTATCAAATACGTGTGGACAGAGTTTTGAATTGTGGAATTCGGCGTTTTTAATATAAGTAACATTTTTTTTATGCATTTGGCTAATGGTCTATGGAATAGATAATAAATTTAACATTCATGCTATCTTTAAAACACTGTTAGATCTTAAGTAAAAAAAACTAAACCATACAATATAAACGAAAATACAAAGAATGTTGAGTGAAAGATATTGCTGGGACTTGCATTGTCACAACACAAAAAATGTTATTTATAGGATCTCTTGTGAACGTAATAAATTTTATCTAGGTGAAACCTTCAGACCATTAACCACGACACAGAATTCCACAAATCAAAAATGTGCCAACATGCATTCGATAATAGCCACAAAATAAATTGAAATGATTTTAGTACTTTAGCAAAGGAAAATTGTTCAAAAAAATGTAAAATAAAAGGAGTGCATATATGTATATTAATAAATAAAGATAAATGTGTGTCAGTATCATTTAGTTTA
Organism: Listronotus oregonensis; assembly: GCA_019359885.1. Taxonomy (NCBI): domain Eukaryota; kingdom Metazoa; phylum Arthropoda; class Insecta; order Coleoptera; family Curculionidae; genus Listronotus; species Listronotus oregonensis. The sequence continues at coordinate 355,505 of JAHBCN010000131.1, forward strand.
AATAATACTTGGTTGCCCTTGTTTCGTACTGAGGTAATTTTAGAAAAAATTAATGTCAATTAAATTTTTGTAACAAAGTTGAAACAATTATCATTTTAAATATTATTTAATTATTACCAAAATTCTTTTAGATTAATTTTATCTTAAAAACGGTGGTAGACTTGCCTTCGAAACTTAAATAAGTATTTTGATTATTGGGTTTTTTTCTTTATTTTGTTTCAGGCGATCTGCTAGATCGTAGGCGTTAATAGTTTCTGAGCACACTCGGTTCTATACTCCGGGATCAAAACCGAAGTGGTCCCATCTTGGAGAGTGTAAAGATAGAATTTTTGGCGGGTTCCTAACAAGGTGTTTTTAAGAGCTGTTTCTACTTTCGCCATTTTTAAATGAAAATGGACAAATTTAAATTCGGATTTTAATTTTTGATTTATTCCCGTAATCTTTGGCCCCTTATAAAGATGATTTAAAATTAAATATATTTGGTGCTTACACAAGAAATACTCATATTTGGGTTGTCGTGTTAGCATCCCTGTTTTATAATTATTTTTTAGCTGTATTACCAAACAAAAGTTGGAGATTTGGACCCGTCACAATATGAAACAAAACAAGTATTTTACAAAAGTAAGGACGGGACCGACATTCCCATGTTTCTTATAAACAAAAAAGGTTTAGTTAAAGATGGCACTAACCCATGTCTGCTCTATGGATATGGAGGTTTTAATGTAAATTTAACACCATCTTTTGCTGTTTCTAGATTGGTATTTGTGAATAATTTTAATGGAATTTATGCTTTGGCCAACATTAGAGGAGGAGGGTAAGGTCGTTTTCATTTGCTCGTTGCAAATGTTTTTAACAAAACGTTTTTTTCTTAGTGAATATGGTGATAAATGGCATAATGGAGGACGTTTTGAGAACAAACAAAACTGCTTTGATGATTTTCAGTATGCTGCAAAGTATCTGATACAAGAGAACTACACAACTGTTAAAAAGCTAACCATACAGGGAGGCTCAAATGGAGGGCTTCTGGTGGCAGCGTGTATAAACCAAGCCCCTGAACTTTTTGGGGCTGCTATATGCCAAGTTGGCGTTCTTGATATGTTAAGGTATCACAAATTTACTATTGGGTATGCATGGAAATCAGATTATGGTTGTGCAGAGGAGGAAGATCAGTTTAAATACCTTTACAAATATTCGCCATTACATAACATTAAAATTCCAAAAGGTATTTTTAAATATGTTTTGTTTTTGTTTTTTAATTGTATTTATTATATAAAATGGTAAATATGGACTACGACTTATTTTGAAAGACCAAACATGTTTCTTGCAGATGGTGTGGAATATCCAGCTACGTTGCTCTTAACTGCTGACCATGATGACAGAGTGGTACCTCTTCATTCCTTAAAGTTTATTGCAGAATTACAACATAAAATTGGGGCTCTACCGCAGCAAAAGAACCCACTTTTAATTAGAATTGAAACTAAAGCTGGACATGGGGCTGGCAAGCCAACAACCAAAATTGTAAGTTTGATCTACAGTGCTGCTAGATTTAAATATGCTACGATTTATAAAAGACATTTAAAATTTGTCCGCATTAGTGGTGTCAAAGTAACGCCATAAGTTTTTTCATGCTCTCCATCGGGGGATATTAGGTCTCTTAATAGTCATTGTAATCCAGTTTTTTTTTAATTTTTATATATATATAAAGACAATTAATCTCAGACAGTTGATATAGGGGCTCTAGTAAATATGGTGATTGAAAACTAGTATAATTGCTTATTAAATTTTAAAACAAAAAGTTAACAAATAATGTTTTTCATAAATAACGAAAATGACAATTTTGTCGTTAAAATTTGGTGACAGTTTTTAATTTTCTCTTCAAGGGAATATTTTAAGCTAAAAATTGTTGGTCTCATTCTGCCAGTGGCGTACACAGGGGTAAGGCCTGATGTTAATTTAAAAAAATAATAATAATAAAATTATGCATGACATTATAAATATATTACTGCAATTTATTTACAGTCGTTTTTTTTTTTAATTTGTAGCTGTTTGAACTTAAATACACTTATACTTATGGTAAAATAAAAATTAATAATAGTTAATTAATAATAATTCTGTTCCCGCCAGTGCTATAGGCAGTGTTGGGAAAAAGATGGCAAAATAACCAGTGGCCATGTGTTTTTTATGAAGTTTCGTTTTTTTTTTTTGATAGAGAAATATGTTGTTTACTGGGTAAAATTTAATTTTTAAACATTTTGTATTTTAAATTGTGTAATATTAATTAAGAAATGTGTGATTTTCAGATTGATGAAGTGACAGAAATTTTTTGCTTTATATCAAAAGCATTAAATTTGCCTTTTTTTGAATAACCACCAGCAGATTAGCAACTGGAATTTACCGCAAAAATTAATTTTTGAATTGTAAGAAAAACACCAAAGTCTAAAAGTAAATAAAAAAAGCTGGGTAACCAGACATTATTGTGTGAATCTACAATATTTTACTACTTTGTATTTTATAGAATTTTTAAACTTTATATTGTATTGTGGGTCTAAGGTAAATAAATAAAATACAAGTTTGTGTTTAAGTATTTATTTTGTTTTTTCGGTAATACAATTTTTATTGATTGCAACATACACAAGTCAAATGATTTCCACCCTTTGTTCATAGATTTGAACAAAATTACTAAAATAACAATTTTCAATATATACATGCAAAATATTGTTGCAAATATTTAATTTGGGCGTTCTACGTAAAACATGCAATAAAAAGGTTATCACAATGTTTCAAAACAAAGTTATTATAGGTATATCCATAATTAAAAAGAATAATTTATTGTAACAATTTTTCATATATACATGCAAAATATTGTTGCAAATTTTATCACAATGTTTCGAAACATAATTATTATAGGTATATCCATAATTAATAAGAAAAATTTATTCTAACATATGAGATGTTTAAAGGACTGGTCCTGAAATGACTTCATTTCTAATTATTTGACAAATTGTCATCTAAAAAAAAAAACATCCATAATTAAACACTTTGTCTATTTGCCAATTGGGGAGCCCTTAACGTCACTCTGTAAGTTTTTTTCTTATTTATTACACAAAATGACAAGAAGGGTTGAACCAACTACCAAATTTATTAAACCTATTGCTTTAAACTTTAAAATACAATCCTCTTAACAAAGCATTTTAAAACTAAAAATTAACATTGTCAAATATGATCTTGTGATGAGTAAAAAGATTTTTTTAGTTTATTTTTATTCTGGGAATATTAAAATTGATATTCACAGAAAACAAAATAAAATGTAAAAAACCTGTTCATATGGCTAAGAAATTTTATTTACTTTTTTTTTTTAATAATATAGGTATCTTCAAGTGTATCTTTAACCAGTCAACTAATTTTAAAAAGTAGTATCAACGTCAAAAAGTCAATTAGTGTAACACAATTTTAGTAATTTATGGCAAAAATTATTATGGACACGTGACCTAGAGGGCACTATCAGCTGACCTTTTCTTCTCTTCCCTTTCTGCATATTAAAATTTGATAAAATTGGCATATTCACAATGGTTGCAAATTAATTAAAACATAACAACACAATAAAAAGAAAAAAACGTCAAGTCACGAATTAAAATAACCTAAATTACCAAAGCACAATAAATAGTTCATCCATAGAATTAGACACAAGCCAATCATCCAAATATTTCATCTGAGAATAGTAAGCTTTGGTAAAAAGAAAGACACTTCAGCTCTATTTTAAATTTTTTACAAGCCAATTGCCCAATGTGTATTGCAAGATAATTAACTAATTTTTCCCATTATATACAAATGATTGTTTTACTACAGTTAGGGAGGGTATGGAAAAAGCAGTTACCCATACATGATTACTTGGATACCAGGTTTCATAGTAATTTCATGTCTGAATTTTTTAAAAACCAAATACATGGCACTCAAAATTTTTAACCCCGAAAACCATACTAAAGATTCGGCTCTACGAGGAGGATATAAAACGCGTTTCTAGCCACATTAATATTCAGTTCCTGAGAAACGATTTATAACAAACTTTAAAGATTTTTAATAAAAAAAAATAACAGAAAGAATAAGAAGGAAAAACTCACACTTCGACAGTCCTTTTTGGGGGGGGGGGTACCTCATCACATAAGGAAAAGTTCCTCCACCAACTACTAAGTTGGATCAAAGAGAGAAACTAGTGGTGACTCAACCTTCAATAAAAATAGGCCATTTTTTCTATTTGCAATATCAAAAGCTCATATGAAATATAGTTACATGATTTTTCTCGATTTGAATTTAGAGTTAATACATTTTCTGTTCTTATTTAATTTGCTTATGTCAGATGTCCCTTACCAAAAAAACTATTTCTTCACAACATAGTGGCACTGTTACTCAATATGAAGCAAAAGAATTAATCAAGATGGCCATTTGCCATAACCTTTATTTTGGGTGATATTTTAAACTTAAGATATTTATTTTATAAAAACTTAAATTTTCTTAAATAATGACTGGTGAACAAACGCCAGTAATAATTTTGTGTTAATTAATACTAGATTTATCAAAAAGATTTGCAACAATCTTTATGAAAAGTAAAAAAACCTTAATTAACATTATGGAATTTAATGTGACAATATGAATCAAAATTTGTTAAGTAGGGTGTATTGTGTAATCCATCATTTTACGAAAATGTCTTAAGTCGACAGTAACAAAATTCTGGTAACAAATTCAGAGGTGCACCTAACATCACAATACCAGATATTAGGTACTCATAAAAACAAATGAATAATTTATGTAATGTATGAAAGTTTAAATTGCTCTATACAGTGAGGCCATAAAGTCTGGAAAAGTACCTTTTTCAGGTAAATGGGAAAAAAACCCGAGTAAAACGCTCGGACCCTGGTTTAGTTTTTATGTTTAAAATTTTTTTAAAGAAAGAATTTATACAGGGTGTTTCAAAAACAGCAGGGGCCGGGATCGACTTCATTTTTTTAAAAGGCACCACCTGCATATTTTGACATTTTTGGATGTTACGGACAATTCTAGACACATTTCATTTACATTGTCCCATGCCAATCTTTAACTGTTTCGAGTAATCAAGGTTACATGCCATAATTTTAGAAAAATGAAAATTTAATTAAACATAATTTATTTCACTTTGTAAACAACAATTAGGGGGATACTTTTAAAGTAACAAATGCTGAAACTGTTGCCTGTTCACTTCTTGGCAAAATCCTAACCGATCGATGAACTCTTGTTGCACGTTGCGAATAAATCCGGAGATCTGGCCGGCCACTCGACAGGGCCACGACGTCCTATCCATCTGTTAGGGAAAAATTTGATTGAGATACTGCCGGACAGGTACAGCGTAGTGGGGGGTGCCCGTCTTGTTGAAACCACATAGTCGGAGTGGGTAAATCGGGTTCATTACCTGGATCAGTTGAGCCAGCGGGGGAAATTTAAATCCAGTTGCAAAAATCTAGATAAAAATTTTCCCCGGGCAAGTTTTCGTTGAAAAAAAACGGGTCTATAATCTTGTCTTGAAATATTCCAGCCCAAACATTAATTTTTTTCCGGACCGTGTGAGTCACTTGAGCCCAATGAGTATTCTCTTTTGACCAATACCTACAGTTTTTTCGATTGACACTACCATTAAGAAAAAACGTAGCTTCATCGGAAAATAAAATATTTCTATAAAAATGGATCCTCGTTGTACCCCTCATGCATATTTTGGCAAAACCAGTCGGCGGTCATAGTCGTCTTCGTTTAATTCATGTATTAATCTTATTTTGTATGGATGATACTTTGCATATTTCAGAATATTTTTTTCCCATGATTTCGATGTCTAAATTTAATGCTACTTGACTTGTAGGTAAATGTGGATTTTCGTTATAATTAAGTAAAACATCTAATTTCACTTGTCATCTAATTTTGGCCTACCTGTTCTAGGAAGGTCTTTTACAAACCATGTTACGGAATTTTTAAAAAAATTTTTGCTGACTGAAAGATTCTGTAATAGCTTGCTTCCGATCTAGATGGGCATTATTAAAAATTTCACAGACTTCACCCAAATGTCTTTGGCGATCTCCCCAGCCAAAAATCATAAGGATTTCGATTCTTTCTCGTTCTGAAAGCATATCAAATAAGATTAGTTCTCATACAGTATATCACAAATTGACACAGTGATCACTAAAACAACAGTAAAAATGGCAATTAAGGTACCAAAGGTAAGGTAGAAAAATCGACGTGTCGGACTGATTTAATTTTGCAAGCAATTAATGTGCCAAAAATGTTACTTTTCAAACCTTGATTACTCGAAAACAGTTGAAGATAGACTAGGACAATGTACATGAAATGTGTCTAGAATTGTCCGTAACATCCAAAAATGTCAAAATATGCAGGTGGTGCCATTTAAAAAAATGAAGTCGATACCGGCCCTGCTGTTTTTAAAACACCCTGTATAAATTCTTTTCTTTCAAAAAATTTTAAACCTAAAAACTAAATCCACGTGTCCGAGCGTTTTTTACTCAGGTGCTTCGTTTACCTGAAAAAGGTACTTTTCCAGACTTTATGGCCTCACTGTTGCCGGTATGTTTGGATTTGTATATCATAACCCTAATTCTGATAAGTTGTAACCCACAAAAAAAATATTTTCGCATCAATGGAAAAAAATTATGTATTACTATGGACTGCCAGAACCTCGTAAGCTAAATAAACCTAAAAAAACATATTTTTGCGATTTGTAACAAGTCGCGCACACGTTTTTTTGCAGCGCGCGATGTACTTATTTGTGTCTCCTGTAAAATTTTGTTAAGGTGGGTTATGACCTATCAGCATTAATGGATACTATTGCAATAAGCGATTAAATGATCTTAATTTAACGTCTAAAAACACACAGTACAACCTCGATAGTCTGGACCAATCAAAAACCGTGGTGTTAATGGAAGAAGTATTTTGAAAGTATGTTTTTTTTTTATTATCTTAGTATTTCGTATGTCAATGTCTGTTTGATGGATTACATGAAATATTAGGTTATTCAGTGGCGGCTTGTATTTTGTCCTACAAGGAGGGCGTAACATACAAAAGTAAAAATTACCACACATTATACACAGCACTTGAATAGGTAATGTCCCATTTTTTGTTTCTGTAAAAATAGATTATAATTGAGGTTGTAATGCAAGCAAAAACACACAAACTCTTTTTTTATTTTTAGAAATTCTTCTACTTTAGCCAGCAACGAACTTTTCAATCAATTTTTCATTAAGTTTAAAATGCCATTAATCATAACTTTTTGAATAGAGATTATTGCAAGAGCATTTAATCTTTTTTTCCCATCCATAGTATTTTCCAAAAAACTTTTGATTAATTTTAAAGTTGAGAAACACGTTTTAGTTTCTGGTGTAGTCATTAGAATGGTAAACATAGTAACCAATATCTTTAAAACCTAACTCATTTTCTTAAATGCATTAATTATTATGTTTTTACTGCTTATAAAAAAAAAGACGGGAATAAACACCCAAATACGAGTTGATAGGTATGCAGGAGCGCCGTCGTGGTGTCGTGACAACCGCGACGTATGTTGCAGATTCGAGGCTTTACCGTCCACGGGCGGGTTTTCGAGAGCCTATAGCCGCATCTCGGCTGGGCTTGCAATCGCGGAGTGAAATGACTGAACGGTATATTACGAATATTACACAGGCCCACAAAAAAAAGTGGTGTGTGCTGGGCGTCGGACTAGGATTTTCTGGAGTATTTTTTTCCGCTGAACACGAATCTGAAGTCAAAATTGGGGGTCAAGCAGCAAATAATCGAGAAAAGGCGTAATTTCAGATATTAACGATTTTTTTTTAATTTAAAACGTCAATATCTTAAAAACTATAAAAGAGACACGAAACTTTATCTGTCAGACACTATGTATTTTTACAAGATCTTTAATTTAAGTTATATAACCTTTTTGTCTAATTTCAGTATTTTTTGAGTTATAATCAAAAAACCGAATTTTCAGGATTTTTTCAAGGTATACCTTGAAAAATGAAATTGATGAGTTGAGTAATTTGGGATTTAAATGATTAAAATAAATGATTTATTATTAAAAAAACCCAAAGATTACATTAATAAAAACCTTTTTTTTCCCTATTTTGAAATGAATTTTTTTGTCAAATTAAAAACTTTTTTATAGGCAATTTAAAAAGTTCTCTTTTTTGTTCTAAGAAATTTTTTGTACCTCTTATAGTTTATATTGTCGTAGTTCAAACATTCGGTAGTACCAGGTTTCTGCCGGTAAATACCGTGTCGTTTTTTTGGGATTTTCTCGATTTTTTGCTGTTTGACCCCTAATTTTGACTTTAGATTTGTGTTCAGCGGAAAAATACGACAGAAAATCCGACACCCAGCACACACCACTTTTTTTTGTGGTCCTGTGTTATTATTAACCAGAAAATAAAGTAAAAATATTTTTTTTTTATTATGTAACTTCGTGGATTGAAAAAAAAACTCTCAAATATTGTACTATTACGTTAATAAATTTTTAGCAGATTTTAATATTTAACATTTGGTAGATTCCCTAGAGAAAACGTGGCAAGGCTGCCTGTGCCCTGGTGAAATAGGCCTCTTCACATATTTTTTGGTGCCTTGTGCTTTATATCTTTATCTCCAAACCGTGTTGTAAAGAACACTGTCAAATGTCAAATTTCATCAAGGTTTAAAATGATTATGCACACATGTTAACTTCTCAGGGTCCGCAAATAGCGAAGAGTAGTGCGATAGGAATTCATATGTGACTAAACTGGTGTCCACATTACTGAAGAATGCAGAATTTGGATTAAAGCTGGTCTGAAGTATTAAGGCTTTACTGTATTAAATAAAAAAATAATTAGAATTTACATGATTTACAAAAATACAAGCTGCTAGTTTTGTCATGATCCATCACAGACTGGATATACCCGAATTAACTGATTTATGCTTTCTTCATTTAAATTACATTATAAAAAAACCTAATGTGAAAAGCATAGATCATGAATCTTTTAAAAGGTATGTCCAGTCAGGATTTAATATAAACCTATTTTGTAGTTTTCCTAATGCTACACCTGTTAATTCGTTGGGTGGTTTGCATCTATTTCCACAATTTTCTGAAAATAATATTTTGATATTGTTAAATACAGATCAATATAAACCCTTAGACCGATCTTACGATCGGTTTCTACGGATTTGTGTGGAAAAATCGGTGCTAATAAAGTCAAACTCTATAGTTTACTTTCGAGAAGTTCTTGAGTTAATAATATTACATTTTTTAACCCCAAACTAGCTGAACGAGAAACACCCTTTGACCGTTCTACACAAACTGAGCTTAAATTTCCTAAAATTGGGCCATTTTAATTTAGAGTAATGAAAGCAAAAACAATCAAAATGTATGGTACTGGCCCAAAAACACCCTAGGATTCCCGTTTTATTGAGTATATTTTATTCCAAATTTAGTTTAAATCTTGAATGTTACAGAATAAAAATACTAACCTCTGCAGAAGAATCTAGAGATGCAGCTTCCACATTATATTTAACACAGCCTATAATAACTTCTATTTTTCCCGATTTCCGCATTAACATTTTTCCAATCTGACCTTCCAGCATTTCACTTAATTTATAATCAAATAGTGTTTTTACTGTTGGATCATCACTCAATCCTTTCCCAGAAAATGAGTCGGGCATCTAAAAGTAAAATGCTTTTTTAATTGAACTAATTTAAGTTTTTTTATTTGACCTAATTTAAGGTTTTTGGTTAATTCTACATTCATTATTTTATCGTTTTAAACATTATTTAAATACCTTTGATTTTTTATCTTAAATCGAATCAAATATATTAAGCAATAAATTATATAATTTTTTATTTTGACTTTTATAAAACTAAGATTTAAAATTTAGGAAGTAACAAAAAATACCCAAACCCACTCTTTATAACTTTTTAAGATTTTAAGCACAATTATTTATTTTATTAAGTATCTTTACTTAACTACCTTAGTTTTTAGAGCCGTTTTACACATACAAATTTCTAGTCAAATTTATGGCAAAAATTATCACCAAAATGTTAATGAAAGTTTTTATATGACTTTTGGTAATAGTTCATTAATTTGTGTCTCATAATAAACAGTAAAATTATTGTTACAATGCATGTGATGCACATGTGCATAAATGCGAATTGTGTTAGTTAGAATTATTAAACCTGTACAACACAAAATAATTATTGTGTAAATTTTTACACAATTACGGAATTAATTTTCGGACTAAATCTTGTATGTGTTTAACGGATCACATGTCAACATATTATTCTACTGTCATTTAAATCTGAAGTTGACCCAATTAATAAGATTATCAAAAAAAAAGAATTAATAAGTTTTTTTCTGTTTAAAACTGTAACTGTTACCCTCCACAATCAGTAACTAACCAGAACTTACACTCCATAACGTTAACGCTGGATTATAGTCAGTAAAAATCTCAGTTTCTTCAAATTCTTTGGGCACTGTACTGGTTTCAATTTTTACTACAACAAGCAGTGAATTAGTATTTAATAATAGCATCAAAGAATATTAAACTTACACCTATCTAAATCTAATTTTAGGGTGTCACTTTGTTCAACTTTAACTTCGGGTTTAACACTTATAGGAACTAAAAATAAAAGAGATCTTTATAACGTTATTAAGCAACAAATTTGGTTATTTTACCTTTAGTTTCTTTGAGATCAGCTTCATTCCAAGATGCAGGGGTAAATGGCAGTTTATCATCTTCATCACTTTCATCTTTATTACCCATTAAGTCATCATACACTCTTGTTTCATTTTTTTTTTATCCACCTTTAAAAAGGAAATCAATTTTTTAATTTCTTAATCTAACTTGTATTTTTAAAGGGGGTCTATTGCTAAAGGTTTATTTTTTAAAAAGGGTTTTTCCCATTTATTTTAAATCTTAGCAGAGCACTTTCGGTAATCCAAGCATCATATCTGTCTTTGTCAAAAAAATAAAAAATATTGCACAAAATACGGCATTTCCTTACTGAACTTTATTTTTTGGAATCACAAGGACACAGAAAGTGTCAAAAATCTATGTCCAGTAATATCACAATTATTAGATTGGTTTTATATATTTTTTTTTTTATAAAATATAAACACAAATATATTTTCATATATAAAGTCAAAGTCAAAAAATGCTTTATTGTATAAAGAATAAAAATCTTATATACAAAGCTTAAAATGTTATATCCAATTATCAACAACAAGTTAAAAACTGCTAAATTAGAAAACAATTTTTTTATATAGCTTAGACTTTTACTTACAACCTCAAAGTAAAATTAAAACTTTAAAAAAAAATATAATTATCTCACTTTAGTTAAACGTAATAATAAAAAATAAGTCGATAGTAATTCAGTCTTTCAGTTTTGTACAAATTCATTTTACTAAAAGTTGAAAGAAAGTTAAAAAGCAATATCGAGAGCAGTATGTAGTATCAACGAAATTCACATGCATGTATTAGGTTAAATAAAATATAAACAACGGACTTTAGTTACAAGTACCCCTACAAGTGACTTGTAGACCCAGGAATTCATTGTGACAACCTTTAAAAAATATTGTTTTGGTTGCTGTAATTTAAAAACTGCTAAATTAGAAAACAATTTTTTTTATATAGCTTAGACTTTTACTTACAACCTCAAAGTAAAATATAAAAAAAGGCTTATCTGCTTATCCACTTAATGTCTAAATAATATTAATAGAAGTATTAATATTGGAATAAAATACCTACTTAAAAAATACTTCTTTTACAATATTATTTTACCTTCACTTTCAGCATGCTTTTAATAAATTTGAAGATGTACTGTTAGACATTTATACTTACTGAATAAAGCAAAAAAATGTATTGAATAATATGTACCTGCCATTCATCCTTTTTAACCTTTGGCATTGGCATTATACTAGGAGTATCATCTCTTGAGACATACATTCTTTCATTACGAGCTTTTTTCAGGGCATCATTACCCATACCATCTGAAAAAATACCACTGGATTGTAGAAAACGTTCAGACCTTTCGAATGTTTTGTTGTTCCTCTGGTCTCTCTTACTGATTCGCTTATGCTTATCTTCAGTTTTGATAATAAACCTACCAATTCAGATATAAGTTAGTACTGAAATACAGGTTTTAAAAGAAGAAATAACTTACTCTTTATTTTTTTCTCTATTCCGAGCAACATTTAAATTTGGTGTAAATACTTTTTTTGGTTTGGTTCCTCCAAGGGTTAAATCTCTTGGTAATTTAATAGACTGAAGTCTTTTTTCCATAATTTTTTGTCACAATTTAAATAAGATATAAAAAAGTTAAGAGACTTAATTATATATAACATATAAAATAATAATTATAAAAAATATTTTTACAAACATTCATCACACGTTTTCTGAATATTTCTGATGAAATGTCAAAAACACCATACCATAGGCGTTTTCTGGCGATGAAACTGTTTTAAAGTTTTAAATAATCATTTTCTGGCGTTGCAATAGTGACGTCACATCGAAACCACATCGAAACTGGTTCAAATTGTTTTGAAACCTAATCGATTCTAGTTTCAAACCGGCGCATGCGTAATAGTGCGGTTTTGGATAAACAGTAAACAAAAAACTTGTCAGTTTTAAACCAGTCGATTTCTTGCGACCTTTAAATGATGACGTCTCATATGAAAATGGTTCAAACCAGATTTTAAATTTTTTGCATCGCCAGAAAACGCCTCATAACTAAGAGCCATCGGAGCCATCTATGGTAGAAAATATAATATATGTGCCAACCTTTAAGCAGCCTTGACGCTCGGCCGTGCGAACAGAGAAATAAAAAGAGGAGAAAGGGTCCCAAACTGCGCGAAAAGTCTAATATAGAGCTGCTTTCTTTCGGGCCGGATAAAACGTCATAACGCGTTATGATTCATTAATCATGTTCTTTCGCATTTTTAAGTTTGACGTTAGCGGATCATGATTCGAAAAATTCTGAACAAACTGAGCCGCTTTCTTTCGCAAGAAATTTGAATCATGATTTCCTGATCTGATTTAAGTTCAGTGGTATGTTTCGATTTTACGGTCCGAAAGAACGCTCGCACAACTGTGAAATCTATAAACAATGGAAGTGACAAAAATGACATTTTCAATTCTGAAGAATTCATATTGCCCCTAAGTCGTTTAATAAAATATAATGTGAGAAAAAAAATCGTAAAAATCGTTTGAAATTAGTTAGGATTTCGTGTCGAAACAAACTAATCATAAAACGAATATGTTCAGTTTGTTCAGAATTTTTCGAATCATGATCCGCTAACGTCAAACTTAAAAATGCGAAAGAACATGATTAATGAATCATAACGCGTTAACAAGATGATCCGGCCGAAAGCAGCCTGAACATATTCGTTTTATGATTAGTTTGTTTCGGGTCACGAAATCCTAACCTAATTTCAAACGATTTTTTCGATTTTTTTTCACATTATATTTTATTTAAAACGACTTAGGGGGCAATATGAATTCTTCAGAATTTAGATGTTTCTTGAAATTTGTAAAACAGCCACAAAAACAACCCCAACTGCATAACATTTGTCAACAAACATTTTTAAAAATGTCATTTTTGTCACTTCCATTGTTTATGATTTACAGCTGTTCGAGCGTTCTTTGCGTAAAATGAAACATGTTCCACTGAACAAAACAAGATGAAATCATGATTCAAATTTCTTGCGAAAGAAAGCGGCAGGGGCCGCCACAGCATAGCCAATTGCTATGTGGGCCCCATGGTTGCTTTCGCTTGTCATTTGTCATCATTTGTGCTGTGCATTTGTGCTTGTCATGTCATAATCTTGTTTGTAAACAAAAATTTAATAAAAAAAGGTTTTGAATA
>JAHBCN010000132.1:0-40000 GCA_019359885.1 Listronotus oregonensis
TTTCTTAAACCATTTACTATAAATTATTTTGTTTGAATTCTTGGGTATAGGTTTTTTTATTAAAAATGTATAATTAAAACAAATTATTCCATGACGTTTCGCTCATCGTGGTGAGCTTTTTCAAAATGTATTTCTTTTCGGGATTACCTACAATATACGTTTTTCAATCACCACAAAAATTTTATACAAACATACTTAATTTATAAAAAATTAAAAAAAAAACAATTACAAGACAGTCAACGACACATTTAAAATTAAACTAATTAATCACTTTACTGTACGCACCTCGAAATTGGTTGTAGTTTGTTTACATATCTTGTTGTAATAAGAATGCAGCACTATTTTAATGTTCAAACTATTACTTTAGATTTAAGATTTTGACTTTTTTATTGGTATTTTATCACCAAAGGAAAAAAAATGTTTTTTTGGGTTTATTTTATTTAACTAGTTACTTTTTGATCTTTCATTTGTATTTGAATTTAGTATTTTAAGATTAAACTCAGTCTAGAGAAAAAAATGGGGCAATAATTTTATATTTTAGAACTCGAAATTTTAAACTAATAATACAAATATTTAAAACTGATGTTAGTTTCGTATTGTCGAGTTTATTTTGTGACCCTTGTAGCATATTCAATAAAGTGTGTAAAATATATATGAGTTTTAAAAAATAAAAAAGCAAAATAACAATACACAACAAAATCACATTTATTCTTTGTATTGACACTTTATATGAACTATTTATTTTTTCTAACGTCACTTTTTAACTTATTTTAACTATGGTAAGAGTCGAGTTTATAAAATAGCTTAAAAAAATTCTGATATTCATATATTTTTTGATAAAATAGCTATTCAAGTTGCTGTATATGCGCTGGAAACTATAATTGCCGATTACATAAAATGAAACAACTTTAAAAACTAAAATTCAAAAGGGTTATTTGAAATCATAATATTAAACATCTGTTTCTTAGATAGATCCAAAAGAAAAAAGTCGCTCTAAAATTTAGTTATTTAGTTATTATTAACCATTTATCAATGTTCTAATCATTTAAGGTTTTTGGTTTAGGATCGCCTCTCAGGCCAAATCCTTTTTTTTTACTGAAGTTTATCATCTTCAATGTCAACATTAAAATTTGAAAACAGTATTTAACGATTTGGATTTTAAGATGCATTTAAAACAAGTGTAATTTTTTTACCTTCTTTTACGTCTCTACTTTTGTTCTGCGCATTTTTACAACCCTATCATTTTAATACAAGTGATATCCCGTAAAGTAGGTATAAAATATAAACTTAAAAAAAACATGTAAAATCTTTTTAAAGCCTCAAAAATAATTACAAAATATTGGGCTGGTTTTTCACAAGGAAGTTTAAAGGTGTATGGAAGGCCAATGCTGTAGAACAAAACTGTCCAGGCGTGCAGGGCGGCGGGAATAGGGGAATCGGCCCCGCGGAGTTTGCACAGTGATTCGTAGGTCAGGTCCGGACTTCCATAATTTTTTGTAACCAATGCGCCAACATCACAGATAGAGAAAGCATTTCATTCATAAACGCAATCGAGAGCTGCGGCCAACATGTTTTTGTTTATTATTTGCGATAGAATGGTACAAGCATAGTTTGTACTTACTTGTGAAATGATAATCCAGGAATCATATTCGTCACTTTACACACTTTGCACTGCCTTACTATTTTAGTTTATTAAAAGTAATTACACAAAACTGAAATTTATACAATTGTCACAAAAATTACCCAAACAACAAAAAACATTTATACTAAAACGCCATATTGAATGTGTCACCTGTCGAGCGAAGCCATGGATTCTAGAGAGGTAAAGGATCATCTACTCTGTGTTAAAAAAATGGCCCTCCAGTTACAGATGGCGTTGTGTTCCAAAAGGCCGTTTTTAAACTTTACTTTATATATCGGTCAAGGTCATTGGTTCCCTAAGCTACATCAGCGCCTCCTAGTGAGGGTCACTTTTTGAGCAAAACAGCGATAAAAGCGGGTGATCCTTTACTTCTCTAGAATTCATGAGCGAAGCTGAAGGTGGCGGGAGTACACTTCTGCGAAAAATCCGCTGTTGTCACGTTGTCGCGCCTTTATTAGTAGCTATCCAAAAAGAAAATAGTATTTTGACATCATTACTTTTCTGTTTTATACTTTATAGTAATAAATATAACAAATATTATTCACAGTTTAAAATACAATAGTAGAGCTTATTTTGATGTAATTTTAGGAATAAATTAAGTAAAATTTAATCATAATATACCATCAAGCAAATGAAACAGAAAGATACTTGACAGCCACGCTTTACGACAAAATAGTATTTGTAGTAACCATTTTGCCGGGTTTTGGTGCATTTTATTGTTTCGAGTACATAGGTTTATTCATCGCTAGGCAGAACCTTAGAATGTGCGTTTATGATGCCACGCTTATGCCAAATCAATGCTTTCTTCAGTTAAACTAACAGTTTTGTAACCTTTATAAAGTTGACATCATCAAATGTCAAATTCAGACTAACTATACGTTCACTGTTTTTTTTGCACAAACTATACGTTCACTGTTTTTTTTTTTGCACAACATTGTTGGTTAATAAACGAAACTATTATAAGATATTTAAAATTATTGTGTAATATTGGATTTTACTTCATCTGATTTAACATAAAAAGAAATGATGGCGCCACTTCACAACCCTCTATTTAAATGGTTAATACATTTAAAAACTTATCACGAATTTTATGATAAAAGAAGGGCAAGATAGTGTAAATGAGTTTAATCTAATGATCATATTTAAGGATCGATATCTGAAAAAGAAAACGTTGACGAAAAACAGATTTTTAATCAGCGCCTCTGTATGAAAAAAATCATCGAAATCGGTTGTTTGTGTTTTAGGGTAATTCAATACATATAAATTTATAATTTGTATAAAAGTACAATAAAATAGTGTTACCTCATGCAGATAACATAAACAAATTTAACAAGAAGGATAGAATTTTTTACATAAGAATTTTTTTTATATCTTTAGACAGTCCACCAAGGCTGAGGCTTTAATACTAACGTACCGTTAAGTGTGGTAAAGAGGAGTTTATCTACTCCAAATCTAAATATTTGAAGAAGGGAAAACTTCTGCCGGTAGCAGATTCCAGTCTAGGCACTCTGGGGTTGGACTGTAAAAGGATGCATAAAAGTGGCACTACGTGTTGCTCTGTTGGAAGCGGTCAGAGGAATTATACTTGCCAACTTGTCGGAGCAGAAGCGGTGAAAATACCTATAAAAATGCAACATGTTCCCTCCAGCCTGTCGGTGGGAAAGAGAAGAAAGCTTTTCTGTAAGCATGGGATTATTATTAAGACAAACAGATCTTTTTGAAATGATAAGAGTTGTAGGAAATACCATTGCCCAGACATGAGAACAATATTCTAAAGATGGTCTGGTTAGAATACATACAGAGTAGACAGAGTGGACGGATACAAATACTTACTGGCTCAAAAAAGGAATCCAAGTTTTTTTAAAGCAGCTGAGGCTATGGATGTAATGTGTTTGTATCAGTTAAGGTTGTTCTCAGAAATAACGCCAAAATGATTAGATAACGTCTTTTCGCGACACCGAACATGACTGTGTCTTGGAGCATTAGACAAGATTTTTGAAGCTCCAATTCAAGATTAGTTCATGGTCTTGTGAAAGTGATATTTGAACTGACCTGCGCCTGTTTTCGTAATCATATAACCATACAACTTTCAGGTATTTTGTTACGATATTGTAAGTAACAAACAATAAACACAAAATTATAGTCACAATTAAATAAACTAAAATATGAAGATTTTTATTAATCCAAAAAACTTCTGCAACCACAAAATAAAATCACACAAGGCAAAACAATCGAAATTAATAAGACGCAAACAATAAAACATGTAATTCACTTGGAAGGGTAGATAAGACAACGGCACAGCGCGGGTATGGTTTCATAAACTGCGCCGTCGCACACGAAACGGGACTTCGGCTCTGTCAAAAGATAATGTGTTGCCTACCTACAAACTGTGTAAAGGTAGGCACCACATTAAAATATTTTGGGGAATTTTTATACTGCGCAGAATCGAGAGGCCCTCTCATGACAGTTATTTTCATAGTGGGCCGGACACTTTTTAATTGAATAGGCCATAATATTGGGCTTCCATTAGCCTTCAAACTTCCTTGGTTTTTCACTGACAATTAATTGATCTCGCCGTGCACAATATTTTAGCAAATGAATGTGACCGTTTTACCAAATGGTAAAATTTTATGGACATTTTTTATAATATATGAAACAGATATATTAACTGGACTATTATAATAAACTGGTATACAAAAAAAAAGTAAAAAAATGATGATGTTAAACTTAGTGAAAATTTTTTATTTTGTCTACCTTAACTTACCTTTAAGTTTTAAGTGATTTTTATATATAATTGCTGTAAGACTTGTATAGAAAACAATTCATTCTTGAATGACGCAGCATCATAGTAAGCAAGGGTATACAGAAATCCATCAAATAACATGAGTAAACATATATGTCCTTATAAAATACGGTATACTTTTTGGTGACTCTTATAAAATATTTTCTTTTTTACAGTACCCAAGACACCAGTGGTTCTAGTACTAATTTAAGCTTACCAGAAAAGTCACAAAAAAGAACGACTTCTGGATCTTCTAGTTCCTTAACAAGAAAAAAACTGGCATTTCCATTATGTGATGAAGACTATAGGGACAAAAATGACTCTTACAATAATATTAAAAAACTTGGAGATATCTGTGATTTGGAAGCATTCGGCCTTTTAAATAAGCAAGCTTCTTCTCAAAATGATACAACAAAAACTTCTTTACTTTCTACTTTTTCTACTAGAGAGTACTATAACACGCTTACAGGTTTTAAAAGTAAGAATACTCAAAAAAATAGCACAATTGATGAAAAAATCGACAACGAAAAGATTTTGGCTCCTATGGATCCTGTATCTCAAAATAGAATTAATATATCTCAATCTTCACAACTTATTCCAAAGTCTGAAGATCACAGGTCCCTACAGACCTCTTCCCAGATCAGTCGGTTTCCCGAATCCTCCCATGTTATTTCTGCTAGTCAGAATATTCCTTCTCTGTGTTTTTTAAAAGGTTGCAAGTGTTGCAATCCTTCTTTACCAATTTATGGCAACACAATACCTTACCCTAATTTTGAAAACAGAAGTTATGTTGATGAAATGAATATGTTGCGACAAGACTTTCCCATGCAAAGATATCTACCTCACAATGATTCTTTAAATCAAAGCTTTATCGAATCACATAACTATAGGCAATCCAATGTAGAATTAGCTCAAAAAAATTTTGATAACCCATATTTAAATGATGGAAGCGACATGTTGCATCCTAATACATTTCCTAGCCATCAGCATCAGTATTTTAACGAAATGTACCATAATCAAACAGTGACATCTCCTACAGTCGGTTTGAAGCATCCATATGTGATGAGCTATGGATACCCCCAGAGAAGACATGCTAACATACATCCATACTTTAGAGAACACTATCCCGGAATCCTCGAATCTAATTATCCTTTAAGATATATTGAAAATAGGGTACCAACCCCTAATCAAGTTTGTCAGTCGCAGATGGGTTTCGTTTCGGGAAAATATCATGATCAGTGTTTACAACCAATAGATGAAGAGTCTTTACACTTTATGCACAGTAAAAATGACGAAAATCAGAAACAGGTTATAAACCAAGTAAGGCAAGAAAATCCTTATGAAAGAATAATGCCCTATAATGTCGATAATCAATATTATCATTCTAATACATTTTTTGACGCTAATTGTTTAGAAAAAGAAAACAGTCAAACTTTCTTTGTTGAAAATCAAAAAGAGTGTATGTTAGAGGAAAGTTCTCATCCATTGCCATTAAAAGATAAACCCCAATTACTTAATTTACCTAGATATCCTAATTCCGGAATACTGTCACAAAGAAATGAAAAACCTCAAGAGTTCTCTAGAGCCAGCCTCAACCAATGTTTTTCATATGTCCCCAAGCGACAGTTAATACATAAACCAAATTTTATTGCCCCTCAAGGTCAAAATCCTACAAAATATGTTAGCCCACATTTAAATTCTTTAAATAGATACAATAAGCAAAGAACATTGTTACATTCCGGTAGTTTTGAAAAACGACTAAATAATATTATTTTACCTAGAAATACAGGATGTACTATACCGGCACCTGCGCAGCATCATTTTGATTCACCTGTTGCCAGCTCTTGCCAACCATCTGAAAATCAGCTCGGTATGAACAGATTTATTTTCTCAAATGATAGGAGTCATACTCAATAAAAAAATACCACCTGTATTTTAATATGTTTTAATTGGACTTTGCCTTTCAAATATCCTTTAAGAAAATTAAAACATGTATTTATAATTGTACTTTTTCAAATACAATATTTATTATTTAGCAACAAAGTTAAGGCTGATATTATATAAATTACATTTATATAATATTAATGTTTCAAGGTGCACAAAAATAAACCTTGGTTTTGTTAATATATATATATATATATATATATATATATATATATATATATATATATATATATATATATATATATATATATATATATATATATATATATATATATATATATATATAATATATATATATATATATATATATATATATAAACAGATATAATTTTTATAAATTAATAATATTATTAGTATTTTCTTATATGTAAAATACATCCATTTCTTATATTACGATAAATAAAATAAAATTAATTTGTATTATTTAGTATAGGTACATTGTTTTCATTAATCAGAATAATATATTTAACATCAATAACTATTAAAACTTTACCGTTAAATATCGTAAGCTTTGTTATATATTGAATGCCCCTGAAATAAGGCAGAATTTTTAAATTTTATAAATAATGTCTAAACGTGTCTAGTTTTTAACGTATAATAAAGGGTTGGAAGTTAATAAAAGAAAACAAATTTAAAATTCGTAATAAAAATTACAAAACGCTCCTTTCATTAAAAATAAAGTTTTGTTGACACACTTTTATATAATCTTTTTATCTTATTATTAGTTTAATAATCAGCCTACAAATTATTTATCCTACTTTTGAAACACACATTATTAATTTATAGTTATCCGTATTACTTAAAAGTGGCATTATACGATTATAGTTCTTTTAGCAATTTACCCCTTGTTGATAACCCTAAAAACTATAAAGTTTTCATCTATGTAATGAATGGATACTCTAAATTGCGTTGTTGTTATATAAACCAGCAGCTAATAAACTATAAACTTTTTAGCGATAACAGCTATTAGCCAATTAAAGTTGCTTTTAATTCGTGTTCCACTTTTAGGTGAATTATTGTGTAAGTACATAGATACCTTATACTTTTTGTTACTTTGAAAACGATCTTCAGTATTATAGCAAATGCTATCGAATATCATGTTGTAATTTTATTGTAACTTAATTTTTATACCTAGTATAGTTTCTTTTATAAATAAGCATTGTTAATTTATTGTAGTAGTTATATGTGTAAACGAAAGATGATATAACCTTAAATAAAGACAAAAATTCACAAACAATATTTTTATTTGTACAAAATGGCCATGGAGTAATTATGTAGAGTGGTATGCTTGGTCTAACTACTTTTTTTGCTTGCTTGGTGTGCCATGCTCTTTAGGCTGGTGTGTTAACTGTACGCCTTTTCAGTAAAGTTTTGGCTTATTATAGCGAAACAAAGAGAAACATCGCTAACATAGCTTTTTGTATGGGCGGCATTAATGAGCTGATGCATCAGCTCATTGGGCGGGATCAATGGAATAATGTTTTTTTTTAAACTACATTGGAGTCTGTCTTTAATATAGAGTGGTTATTCTAAAATGAATATTATTTAAATATACAGGGTGTCCACAAGTAATGGGACACAGAGCAACAGCAGATTCCTTAGGTCGAAATAATGCAATTAACGTAAACTTGCCTTATCACGAACTTGATAATAACTAAGATAAAGGGTGTCAAACTTTTAATTTTGTTTTCGTTTTTTCCTAATATTTTCTTAACTAAATGACATAGCGGTACAAAATTGGGGATTTGGGGTTCCTTTGAGGAGGAAATACAAATTCGTCCATACTTTCGATGTTGTTAGTAGAGGGCGCCAGCTACGGCCTACTGTTTTAGATGAGATAACTTCTTTTTAACCTTAGTATATTGACCTGTTTATTAAAAAAGTAGTAACTATATTTCCCGCTGCTTCAAAAATGTATGCTTCATATAGATCTCTAGGAGCAACTGTTTTCGAGATAAATGCACTTTAAGGGACCCCTCAATTTTCCTATGGAAAATGGGTTTTGACCAATTGTTTTTAAACTTTGTAATAGTTTTTATCACGCTGATCAAAAGTCTCCACAGACACAAAACCCGAAAACCCCTCTAACCCCCCCAAAATCAGCCTCAAAGGTCTCCAAATCCCCAGTGACCTTAAGGGGTGATTTTGGGGCGGTTTAAGGGGTTTTCGGGTTTTGTGCATGTGGAGACTTTTGATCACCGTGTTGAAAACTATTACTTTGCAAATTTGAAAAGAATTGGTTGAAACCCATTTTCAATAGGAAAATTGCTGGGTCCTTTAAAGTGCATTTATCTCGAAAACAGTTGCTTCTAGTGACCTAAATAAGGTCTACATTTTTGACGCAGAGGGAATTATAGTAACTTGTTTTTTTATAAACGGATTAATATAGTAAGCTTAAAAAAAATCTAAACCAAGTGGGGTAGCCCATAGCTGGCGCCCTCTTTTAGCAACGTCAGAAGCATGGACGAATTTGAATTTCTCGCCTCAAGGAACCACCAAAGTCCCAATTTATTCCGCTATGTCATTTAGTTATGAAATTATTACGAGAAAACGAAAACAAAATTAAAAGTTTGACACCCTGTATCTTAGTTATTATCAACTTTGGAATAAGGTAAGTTTACGTTAATTGCATTATTTCGAGCTAAGGAATCTGCTGTTGCTCTGTGTCCATTACTTCTGGGTCACCCTGTAGATATTTAAAAATTTGTATGCGTCAATTTTTTCGTATATGAATATAATGACAGATTTTCAGTAAATAATCTTAGTTGCTTTATTTCTTATACATTAACAATAAAATACCATCATGAAACTAAAAATTTAATTGCTTAGCTGGTAACAGTTGTCCTACACACGATCCAAAGCCAACATTATATCCATCACCTTCACAAAAAGCTTTCATTGTGACTGTGTCACCGTCTTGAAGAAATTTTCTTTGAGTTCCATCATGAAGTGTTATTGGCTTAGTTCCTTTCCATGAAAGCTCAAGAAGTGATCCAAATGAATCTGATGTCTACAATTTACAAAAATATATTGTGAGCAAGGGCATTTAAAATATGGGTCAAACAAGCCTAAATACTGAACATAATTGTTTTGTTTACACGTATCTATCTTTTCTCTGTCATATTTGTATACTAGTCCTCTTAAAAACGGTTGTGCATTATCTGGCGGTTAAAACCATATCAAGCTATTTAGAGAATGTTTTATTAAATGTCATTAAGCTTGTTAGTTGGCGTAAATCTTGTTAGTTAAGCAGTTATAATATATACCTATATACCGGGTGGTGCATCGCCAGACTGGCCATGGGAAATCCCATGTAAAATTTGATACATTGAAATATTGGCTCCCCTATTGAATTTACAACAAAATTGTATTAGACTATTTTGAAAACGTTGATAAGATTAGCTCACATTCTAAATTTCTTTTTTTCTGATAAGGCAATTAAAAGTTATTTAAGAAAAACTATTTGTAAAATCGTTGTATACCTGCTACATACCTTAATGAATCCACCAGTAATAAATAAAATGTCTTGCAACTTTTTAATATACGTATTACTTATTTCAAAATGTTTTACAGTATTGAAGAGAAAATAACAATGATTAAATGGTATTACATGGAAAATAGTTATCGAAGAGTATCCAACATGTTCTCTACGTTTTTTCCTGACAGACACATTCCCAGTAAGACAACAGTTCAAAATATCGTTCATAAATTTAAGACAAAAGGTACTGTTATTAATAAATGCAACTGCTTAGAGCGAAATAATAATGTACTCGATGGAAGAGCTCAAGAAAATAATGCCGATTTAGATGTTTTACTTCATGTAGAAGAAAATAAAGGAATTAGCACCAGGCTTCTTGGCAAAGTTGTAGAAAAGGATCACAGCAGAGTACTACGCAAATTAAAGAAATATAAATATCATCCGTACAAATATCAAAGACATCAGGAATTAAGGGAAGGCGATGAGATCCGAAGAGCAGATTTTTGTTTTGAAGTTATGGAAATGGCGAATAACGATAGGGACTTCTTACGCAATATTTGTTTTAGTGACGAATGCATCTTCACATTAAACAATGAACCAAACGTTCAAAACATCAGATACTGGAGCAAAGAAAGTGAACACAGATTTGTATCTACAAGGACTCAATACCCTCAAAACGTTTGGGCGGGTATATTTGAACATCGGATTATTGGACCTTTTTTCTTGACTCACAATTTGGGAACAAAATCTTTTTTAAAACTATTACAAAATCAAGGCCGGCATTGGAAGAAGTTGCACCTGACAATCAAGATATTTGGTTTCAAATGGATGGTTGTCACACAATTCACGAGAAGTAGGGGAATATGTTCAAAATGTTTTCAATGGACTCACTATAGGACCAAATTACACCATAAATTGGCCAGCTAGGTCTCCTGATCTTTCGCCAAACGACTTCTTCCTTTGGGGTCATATCAAAAATGTTATTTATACAAATTTGAGTTATCAAAATTTAGAAGAATTAAAAGTTTCAATTTCAGCGGCATGCGATCGACTATCGGCATTTCAACTTCATAACGTAAGAACTGAATTTTATAACCGTTTAGGATATTGCTTAGCAGTAAACGGAGGTCTGTTTGAGCATCTAATTAAAAAACATTAGCTTTTAGTTTCAATGTGTTGTGTTAAAACGTATTTTTAGACAGTTTTTCACCTTCCTATAAAATTGTTCAATTATGCAAAAATCTCATTATGTAGTTCAATGTAATTACTTGTATTTATTAAATGATTACAACCATTATTTTATCTTCAATAGTGTAAAACATGTTGAAATAACTAATACAAAGTAAAACGTGAATTAAAAAGTTGACAAGACATTTTATTTATTACTGGTGGATTTATTAATGTATGTATCAGGTATGCAACGATTTTACAAATAGTTTTTCTTAAATTACTTTTAATTGCCTTATCAGAAAAAAACGAAATTTAGTATGTGAGCTAATCTTATCAACGTCTTCAAAATAGTCTAATACATATACATATATATATATATATATATATATATATATATATATATATATATATATATATATATATATATATATATATATATATATATATTATATATATATATATATAAGTGTGTCCCAAATTGGTGGGAATGTATGGGGATCTTGGAAACCACGATAGAAAGAAAATCGGTTAAATGGGGAAAGTTTTGGACAATTATGTTAGTAAGCTAATCCCGTTTACAACATGGTTTTATCTATTTAGGTTTTTGAAAAATTTTGAAAAAACCTGAAACATGCATTTTCGAAAATCGGCCATATTTTTTTTATAAGTAAAAATTTTTCAAATCTGTAAAAACTTCTTTAAAGCAACTTTTTTTGTAGATTATGACCGAGTAGTCAATTTTTATTTTCTACGTTTCGGGTTTTTAGAATCATCATCAACTTTATTTTTTCATATGGACGCCATATTGGATTTTTACGCAGCCAAATAGTGCTTTTTATTCTGATTTCAACAATGTATAACATGTTATAATTTAAGAGTTTATAACCTCATTTATTTCAAAAAACAAATATTTTCTCAGTTGGCCTTGATTTCGGCGAACGTCATTTTTCTTTGTAAACAATAAAATATTAGTAATTGGCAAAATGAATAAGCAATACAGATGTTTTACAGAAATGGGTTTCGCGAACAAAACTATAACGTTAATACCGTGTTACAACAAAACTACACGTAACAAGTTAATTGAAACAAGTGAAAACAAAAACAATAAAAAGTGGCTAAACTAATATTCCTACTAAAATGAAGATGTAAATAAACCCAAAATTCAAAATGTTGTCTATATTTCTGAAAATATTAAGATATTTTTTAGTCCTAACTACCCTATAAATGGTTGACTTAGGTATGTGGAATTCTCTATCAACATCCCTGGCTGAAAATGTTGGATTTTTTTAAAATGTTGGTTAAATGCAGCATCTCGTTGTCGATTTTCTACAACGTACTTCTTAGGTCGTGGTTTTTTAAAACTTCCGAATTTAAGCAAATTTGTAACCAGTTTTCGAAAGTATGTTAGTTTAGGATGCTGACTTTCAGGAAAATTGTCGAAATACGTTTGCGCAGCTATATTAACATTTCTATTGCTTTGGAAATAATGTTGCAAAATATCAAGTTTTTCTTTAAATAATTAACCATTTTACCAAGTTGAAAAATTTTTAATAATGTACCCGAGCTAACTTGATAATGACGCTAGATGACATTCGCCGGAATCAAGGCCAACTGAGAAAATATTTGTTTTTTGAAGTGGATGAGGTTATAAACTCTTAAATTATAACATGTTATACATTGTTGAAATAAGAATAAAAAAGCACTATTTGGCTGCAAAAAAAATCAATATGGCGCCCATATGAAAAAGGTAAAGTTGATGATAATTCATCAACTTTACTTTTTTATATGGGCGCCATTACATGTTGTTGTAACACGGTATTAACGTTATAGCTATGTTCGCGAAACCGATTTCTGTAAAATATCTGTTCAGCTTATCTATTTTGCCAATTACTAACATTTTATTCCTTACAAAAAAAATGACGTTCGCCGGAATCAAGGCCAACTGAGAAAATATTTGTTTTTTAAAATAAATGAGGTTATAAACTCTTAAATTATAACATGTTATACATTGTTGAAATCAGAATAAAAAGCACTATTTGGCTGCGTAAAAATCCAATATGGCGTCCATATGAAAAAATAAAGTTGATGATGATTCTAAAAACCCGAAACGTAAAAAATAAAAATTGACTACTGGGTCATATTCTACAAAAAAAGTTGCTTTGAAGAAGTTTTTACAGATTTGAGAAATTTTCACTTATAAAAAAAATATGGCCGATTTTCGAAAATGCATGTTTCATGTTTTTTCAAAATTTCTCAAAAACCTGAATAGATAAAACCATGTAGTAAACGGGATTAGCTTACTAACATAATTGTCCAAAACTTTCCCCATTTAACCGATTTTCTATTTATCGTGGTTTCCAAGATCCCCATACATTCCCCACCAATTTGGGACACACATATATATATATATATATATATATATATATATATATATATATATATATATATATATATATATATATATATATATATATATATATATATATATATATATATATATATATATATATATATATATATATATATATATATATATATATATATATATATATATATATAATATTATATATGGTATAATATATCATACAGTTTATTTTGTCTGTTATTTCAAATTTTAAGAATTATATATTTTGAATATATCATCTTATCCGTTTAACCGGAAACGACATCAACTTTGATTTTTTCAATGGAATACCCTGTATATTTTTAAAATTTGATTCTACGAATCATTTCTGATATAAAGTGTTTATTATGTCCTATACTTATCTCTGCTAGTTTCTGAGAAAATGGCGATTAAAAATGTCCAAACTACCGCATATTATGCAGTTTTATGGGAAAACAAATAAATAAAATAAGAAATTATTATGTTTAATTTAATTTTTTTTAAAGACTCTATCTGTAGAGGTCATAATAAAACTACTTCCGGCTTTACCGGAAGTGCTGCGAAAATTGACTTTTCATTCAATGTTTATTCAAAATTTAAATGCAACACCCTGTATATTTTGTTAAATTTCGTTTCTAGGGTATTCTGATATATAATCTGTATAATATCCTATACCTATCCTTGTTAGTTTCTGAGAAAATAGCGATTGAAGATGTCCAAACGACCGCACATTATGCAGTTATAGGGGAAAACAAATAAATGTTAGAAAATTAATAAGCCTAAATTCAGGCCGTCTCTTTGGAGCAATTTTGTTATTTTAATATTAGTTTTTTATTTAAGAAGGTAATTAAAAAATAATTTAGAATTAAATTAAAAAATATTAAATGTTTCTAACGTTTATTTGTTTCCCCTATAACTGCATAATATGCAGTCGTTTGGACATCTTTAATCGCCATTTTCTCAAAAACTAACAAAAATAGGTATGGGATATTATACAGATTTTATATTAGGAATGACCCGTAGAATCCAAATTTAAAAAGAAATACAGGGTGTTGCATTTAAATTTTTGAAGTAACATTATTGGAAAAGTCAATTTTCGCAGCACTTCCGGTAAACCCGAAGTAGTTTTTAATGCCCTCCACAGATAGAGTCTTTAGAAAAAAATTAAATTAAACATAATAATTTTTATATCATTTATTTGTTTTCCCATAAAACTGCATAATATGCGGTAGTTTGGACATCTTTAATCGCCATTTTCTCAAAAACTAGCAGAGATAGGTATAGGACATAATATACATTTTATATCAGAAATGATTCGTAGAATCCAAATTTTAAAAAATATACAGGGTATTCCGTTGAAAAATCAAAGTTGATGTCGCTTCCGGTTAAACCGGAAGTGATAGAGACATGTTATAATATCCAAAATCAGCATCTTATGATATATTATAGCATCCTAAAATTTGAAAGCTATATGTTTTTATTCAAGAAAATAAAAGGCTGGGTAGTGATTTCATTGTCACCATATATATATGCTGTATATTTTATTTTTAATATATATATATATATATATATATATATATATATTTTTTATATATATATATATATATATATATATATATATATATATATATATATATATATATATATATATATATATATACATATACAATATTACTAACGGCAAGGGAACTGTAAAAAACTTATTTTTTGATAATTCTAAAACCTAAAATTGTTTTTTTTTATTGTTCTACGAATGGCCACAACTTTTTTTAAAGCTTGACAAATCCCCTTTGTCGTGTGGTATGCTATATAAATTTTGATCTTAATCTTTATATAAAAAATGGGGAAAGCTCTTATTAAAATTCTTTTTGTAAATTTTGTTTTTTAAAAATTGGTTACAACCAGTAGGATTATAACCACAGCTTATAAAACAACCAGCTAGGACTCTTCGATGGCGCGCATGTTTGCGTTGATCCTCGCGCACGTCGCCATTTTGGGCTAGAACACGACAGTAGCGTCGGCGGTTTGTTCGCTATGATCATTTTGTTCCTAGATTTTGAATCGAGTGCACATAGGCGTGCTTAAATTTGGTGAATACCGATTAAGTATATTTTTATAACTGTGAGTTGTGATTGTGATTATTATGACGAGTTTACCAAAGAGGGGACACGTTTGTGCTGCTAAAGGGTGTATAAGTAAACAATATAATTCTGATAGGAGCTTCTTTCAGTTTCCTAGGGATATAGACAGGTAAGCAACTAATCGTAACTAGTAACTACGATATATGTAAGTATATGAAATGTTCTTGGGTGCACTTCAACTTTTCCTAAAATTTGTTTGGCAATAATTTGGTTTTAAAAGTTTGATTTTGTTTATTAAAGACAAGGAAATTTTAAATACTTTTTTTATATACACATGTAAAAAAAAGCGATTCAATATGGCCAAATGTTTTTTTTAGTATAATGATATTAAAAGAAATACCGAGAAATATACGATATACAGTATGGCTAAGATTTCTGGCACAGTTAAGGAACCTGTCTAATAAAAATAAACAAAAACGCTTAAAATCATAATATTAAAAACGCCATACGCTATAGGCACCAAAAAATATTTTTCCAAAAATTTTAAATAAAAATATAAGCTATTAAAATGTTTTTTTTTTAATTACCTGTGAAAAGGTTTTTCCTTAATTAGGGTAAGTATTGAGTAATGGCATTTTGTAAATTTTGTATACATTATGGATTAAATTAAGGAAAAATGGTCCAAGTCTTATTAATAAAATTATACTAATGATAGTCCATAAACAGGTAATTATTTTAATATGTAAATTAACATAAATATTTTGAGTTCTCCTCAATCAAAGATAATACTACTACGGATAAGATAAACCATTCAATGCTATATTTTTGATACCCCTTATGGACTTTGGCTAACGCGAGCCGATGTCCATCGAGAGATTTTCGCGCTATACATTTCAATCCTTGAACGAAAGTTAAACAGTGTTGCCGGCAGGCCTTTACTATTGGCTGATGAAACGCGACTAGAAAATACACAACCCGTTTAGCCGCCCGCTTTCGCTACTTCGTATTCCGCATAAGGTACAAGCGACAGACATTGGCAACGTCACACATGGTTTCGTACCTCGTTTCGCTGGGGCAGGGGTTACCGACTTAATTTTATTCGCATTTACGGAAGCATTGATATCTCCGAACTGATTCAGAGCGCCCCATTTAAATGAACCATCTATCCGTAGTAGTATTATATTTGCCTTAATGGATTTTTAATCAAATTACAACCTAATTTAAGTATACCTGGCTTTCACAATTCAAAAATTAGCAAATAGATTCTTATCTAGAATTTATTACCCTAAATAGTCAAATTTCAAGATACATATTATGCATTTGCATAAAATCCCGTCTTTCTGAGTAAGTAAATTAACAATGGCCATTTCTTATTTTAAGCACCAAACCATACAACACTTTTAAACAGCAATACGTGTTGATATATTATTGACATTAATCAATGCTTTCTTTTCAGGGCCAGAATATGGGTAATGAAGTGTAACCGAGAAGATCTAATGGAGAACTTACATAACCTTAATAAAAGTCACAGGTTGTGTTCAGATCATTTATATATATATTATATATATATATATATATATATATATATATATATATATATATATATATATATATATATATATATCGTATATATATATATATATATATATATATATACATATATATATATATATATATATATATATATATATATATATATATATATATATATATATATATATATATATATATATATATATATATATATATATATATATATATATATCAATTAAGAAGTAAATACTAGATATAAAACGATTTAAAATCCCTCATGTACATTGTCTTTTTTGATTCCGTTGAAATATTATGTATTTTAGTATTTATTTTAATTTAAGTGTCTACTGTTTATTTGTGGTTTTTAGGTAATTTGACCACATTTTTTGTTTGTTTTATTTTTCGACCCGTGAAATTAAGCTGTAAATATATTCTTTATAAATAAATTATATATTCATATTGTTCCATTATGTTTTTTAATTTAATTTTCCTTTATAAGTTAGATTAATCACCAATAATCAGCATCTCACCCGAAATTAACCAATAAATAATAATCTGATAATACGGTACTGTTCTAATAAATTTAAAATAAATTTTAATAGGCGCTGATTCTATCCCCGGTGGGGAAGCGAACCAGTTTCCTTTTTTATTTTTTCGTTCAAAATCATCAAGGGCCCCTTTTTGAGAGTTTTTTCAGCTGGTTGTTATTTAAAAACCGGGTGTATACATTTTGGAAAAGTGTTTTTTCATTATAACAACTGTATTACCAGACTTACATCACCACTTATAGTTCCACTACCCATTAGGTCGCCAGGATTAACATTGCACCCTGTAATGGTATGATGGGTCAACTGCTGTTTTACTGTCCAATAAAGGTGTCTAAAATTGGATCGACACACCGTAGAAGCAATATTGGATCCTTTGGCTAAAAGACATATATTGTATATGTTACGGATAATACGCAAAATTAGTTAATCCACGAATTAACCGGATAATACGAAAATTAGCCAACACAGTTGGTTAATAGTCAAAGAAACAAAAATATTTTAAAAATGTTCGCAAATTATCCGGTTAGAACGCGAATTATCCAATATAATTTGTTTTTATCCGTTTACACTTGGTTATTTCGCGAATTAGCCGGATAATAGGTTAAGCGAGCAATTATTATCACATTCATAGGCGTGTGTAGGTAATGAGGTATAATTTTATTACCTGAACTTTTATTTGTAAGTAAATATACATCATACATTTTTAAAGGGTCTTTTCTAATACGTCCTCACATTTTCACGTCCGAAATATAATTGGGGAAAAATAATAGGCCGCTTTTACTAACGAGAACTAACTATGACCGATGAGAACTGAAGGCTTTTGAATTTGTCTATATTATCCCTACGTAAAAGTTATTAACACAATTTTTAATTTTTAATATGGTAGAAGTTAGAAATTTTTTAATAAGTGTAATAATTATATATTTCCCGGGTCTTTTCTAATACGTTATTGAAATTTTGTTAATAATTTTTATGGATAATTTAGACAAATTCAAATGCCCCCAGTTCTGGTCGGTCATGGTTAGTTTTGGTTAATTAAAGCGGATTTTTATTTTCCCAAATTATATTTCAGACGTGAATGCGGGGACGTATTAGAAAAACTTATTTATTATGTATTTAATTAAAAAAATCCTTAATAATACGCGTTTTTTTAATTGTTTAAGCTTTTAATACTGCTAGCCATGTTAACAGATTATGAAATAATAACACAATAAACGTTCTATACGGTTGCTCTTTGGTAATTCGCGTTTTAACCTGTTTTGAGCTGGATAAGGTAAAATGGGTGATTACCGGCTCATGCAAAATCGTAAGGTTATTCCGGCCTAAAAAGATACATCAACTTTACGCTTAATTTATTTATATTTGCCGCGCAAAATTCGTACAATGGAGTCAAGTCTGTGATAGAACTATTTTCAATCAATCAAAATACGCATACAGAGTAGGATGCTGGCACTCGTCAAAGCAGAAGCCAGTCTTAAAGAGTCGAATGTTGCAGTTCTTTCATAATTTTCTCCTGTTTTGATTAGTAATTTGACTTTATGTATTAAGGATGAATAACCGATATGTAGTAAAAATTAAAATATTTAAATATATTTTCGATTTTACCTGTTTTACAAAGGTTTACTAAAAGCATTTCTCTCATTTTATTTAATATTTTTAAAAGAAAAAATGTCTAAAATTACAAAAATAAAATAGGCCGGTGTTAGATTAATATTTTAGGACTCGATCTAATTTCGGCTTATTGAGCCGGAATTGCAAATAATAGCAACTATTTTTAATTATCCTTTTTTAATATGTGTAATAATAGGCCAAACACTTTGTATTAAGGTAGGATGTACATAAAAAAAATTAAAAAATCTATAACCGGTTCATATTTGTTTTGTAAAAGAGGTAAAATATGTCTTCTAATATATATAGACACATAAAGACGTGTAATTACAAAACATATGCCATTGTAAGTACGTTTGTGAGCTAAGAATAAAGAAAATTTAGATAATTTTACACTTTGGCTAATAGAATAGGATTTACGAAAACATATTTTTAACCTTTAAAAAAAAGGAGCAAAAAAATTAGAATGATTAGCAAAAATAAAATAGGCCGGTAATACAATAATATTTTTCATCTTCATGTAATTTCGGCTCATTAAGCTCAACTTACGGTGAAATTCAGGTTTCATTTAAATTTAATCGTTTTTTTTTTAACAAAAAATACAAGAAATATAATAAAAATAATAATACTGGTTTAGATATTAACTGTTTATTAAAATTATTACGAAGAGAGCATTCCAAGGGTGAGCGGTACGGTGTATCATACATTTATTACCGCCTCATAGGAACCCAAGTAGCATTTTAGGAAATGCTGCACAGTGTGGAAACATGGTTATCCATATAACCGGATAATTTTTTTTGCCAAATTTTGCCAGGTTTTTTATGAATAAGATTTAATGCTGCTATGTTGCCGAAGTGAGTTTAAAATAATATTGTGTATATAACAATCCATATAAAATCAGAAAGCTACATAATAATTTTGAAATTTCAAGATCGAATGAAACTACTAATAACAGTAAAATTCAGATTTTCAGAATAGATTTACTAAATCCCTTTGAAAGTCTTAATT
Source organism: Listronotus oregonensis (assembly GCA_019359885.1). Taxonomy (NCBI): domain Eukaryota; kingdom Metazoa; phylum Arthropoda; class Insecta; order Coleoptera; family Curculionidae; genus Listronotus; species Listronotus oregonensis. The sequence continues at coordinate 20,178 of JAHBCN010000132.1, forward strand.
GCATTGATACGTCCGAAAACGTATATCTTGTTGAAGACCGAAGTTTTTTTTTAATTTTAATTTTGCTAAACATTTAAATCCTACAGCATCTCTAAATCATGTGGCTACAAGCACTGAAACTCTTAGTATTTCTAATTAAACTAAGAAACAACTGGTGAATGAAAAACGAAAAAGAAATATTCGATTAAAACAAAACTGGTTTAGAAGCGTATAAAAAAGTGAATGATATTGAACAGAATGTAGAAAAAAACTTTTTTACTTTTTTTCCGAAAAAAGCAATTGCAAAGTGCTGTTACAAAAACAGAAAATAAAGGAGATATAAATATATCCTATTATGTAGTAACACCTTCAAAATTTTTAACGCCATTTAAAAACGCTTTTTTTTTCCAAAAAAGCGTTTTTAAATGGCGCAAAAAACTAGTAACAAAAAAATAACACCAACCCTCGCAATATCAGACGAGTTTATTGAGTATCAACGAAGAATCGAATTCGAAAAAGAGGAAAAAGAACAAAAAAACGAGTAAATCTTAAAAAAGAAAACGGAAGGCTCTTGAAAATAGTAAAAATAGCAATTAAAAAAAAAGTTAAATCAAACAGTTCTGCGGAAGGTTTAGAAACGGAGACGGAGAGTGTTTTTATGGGATTGACTAAAAATAAAACAATTTTAAAAAAAGAAATGAAAAAAAAAAATTAAAAATTAGTCTTGAAATAACAGAAAATTTAACAAGTAGTTTTAAAAAAGGAGACTATGTTATCTTTAAATATGAGCAAAAATATTTTCCAGGTTTAGTAGAGAACAGCAAATTAAACTCGTTCTACATAAAAGCCATGGAAAAAGTTGGAAGTCACTGGAAGTGACCCCATCATAAGGATGTGATTTGATATGATTAAAATGAAATTATTTCCAAAATAGAGCCCTCTCAGTCCATTAACAAAAGGGGTTTATTTTTTGTTCCAGAAATCCAGAATATGGAATGATAATGCATTTACTACTTTGTTTAAATTTTATAACGGTGTATATCTTTATTTTTTAAAAAGGTTTTTTAAATTATACGTTAATTAACCACCCTGTGTCTATTTGTTTTACTTTCTCGTCATAAAATAAAATACAACAATCTCTGATAAGCCGGTATTAGATTAAGCTTAGGCCGGTAAAAGCAAAAAGTGATACGTTATTAAAGATTTTTCTTTTTTTTAACAAAACAACCAAATTTATAGGTCTTATTTTTTTATTTAAATCGACAAAAAACTCCTTAATTTACCTAAAAACATTAAATTTATACAAAATAGGCAATATTTTTATTAATCTTAGTAGGTAAACCTAGAATTTCGCTAACTAGGCCGATAATACCCCATTTTACCTTATTCGGGTTTTATCCTTCGCATTTGGCTAATTCGCGTTTTATCCGGTAATTTCGCGAATAAACCAATTTCGCGTATATTAACATGTATATTAGTCGAATCATAGTTTTCTATGCGTAAGATGATTTAGAGTGTGTTTTTATTATTTAGTTGCCCACTTCTGGATAAATAATAAAAATATTTCTATAAACGTATTTTAATAATTGTTAACTTATAGGGGATAACTATTATTTAAATCTAACAATATAGTTTAAACACATACAGGGGTGGATTTACGCAAAGGGTAAGTACGCTGAAGCCTGGGGTGGCAAATATTATGGGCGGAAAATTTACGATTAATTAAAAAAAAATGTAATCGTCAATTTTATTGATATAATTAATGATTTTTCAGAAAAAAAGGATGAAAAAAAAAGTCAGTATAGGGTTTTGCCTATAATTAAATAATAGAGTTCAAAAAAAGACTTATTTGTTTTACGATTTTAATTTATATTTTGTTTTTATATTCGAAATTTGTTTGTTTTAAAGAACTGTTATTTAATTTTCTGTATGATTTACTTTTGTAAAATTTGTTGTTCTGATATTAAAAAAATATTGACATATTAGGGCGGCAAAAATATATTAGCCTATGGGTGGCAAAAAGTTAAATCCAGCCCTAAACGCATATACAACAAATAAAGAAAATATGTATTTCTAGTTTCTACTTACGTGTTATATCCACCTGTAAATTAATATCAAAATTAAAATTATCAGAATGCTTCAGATAGGGAAAAGGTTCTGGATCTTGAGGGTAATTTTCGACAATAAATGGTTCTAAAGCAAAAGTTGTTACCACCCATGGAGAAATTGTAGTACCCAGATTTTTGGCAGTAAATGGTCCAAGAGGAACATACTCCCATTTTTGGATATCTCTTGCTGCAAATTTAAAAATTTCAAAGATTAATAATTAATCTTTATTTATTTTTTATAAGTGCTACATTTAGAAAAAAAAAATTAAAATTTAAAATACTTCTTTACTTTTTCCTTTCGCGTATTGTGTTTAGAATTTTAAAACATATTGCTTTGTTACCATCGTATACATGGTGCCGCTATCAAATACTTTCTGTTCGATACAGTACATAAAAATAAATATGACACTACATTTACAGTGACTTTAATGGTTTTATTTTGTTTTATCTATTGCTACTTTTTTAGACCAAAGGGATACATTTTGGTTTAGTTGTTATTTCTTTAGTCACTTTTAAACCAAGGAAGTTTAAAGGTGTATGGAAGCCCATTCGATCAAAAAATTAGTGATGGGATAATTCAAATTAAAAATAATCGATAATTCGATTATTGAAATAATCGCTATCATTCGATTATTCAGATTTAATTTGAATTACAAAAAATAACCTGACTCCAGAGAATTGATTACGCGTCGCGAAAAAAAAATAATAACATGTAATAAGGAATAAAATTTAATATTTTAATAGTAAAGTATATATGTATGTAAATAGAGAGAACAACTTAATTATATAAAAAAAAGATTTTATTAAAATTTTTTATACAGGGGTTTTTGGGTGGCAAAAAAATATATCTTCAGATTCGTGATCAGCGCCCCAAAAATATACAACGGTATACAAAATTTCAGTAAAATCGGCCGTGGGCCCGGTAAGTAAAAAATTACCATAAAAAATTATGGCAAATGGAAAATTTACTTACGAAAATAATAATAATAATATATATTATACAGTGTCAAAAAGTCCAGGATCCCCGTTGACGAATTATTAAGGGGATTCCGGACCTTTTTGACAAACTATATATAAATGAGAACACAGTTTTTACTTTGTTTACTATCACTATATTAATTAATTTATAAAACAGTGACTGCCACGGACGTATATAAGGGGGGGGGTTTAGGGGGTCCGGACCCCCCCCCATTCATATCCATCTTACTTGTCCAAGAGAAAAAAATTACATGCACCGCGCCGATTGTAGAAAACGATAGTTGCTTAGCAGTGGCGAAACTACAAAATTTGGGCCCCCCGGCAACTTTGGAGCAATGGCCTCCTAAAAATGCAAAATATGCAAAATACCATTAAAACAAATTAAGTAACAGAAAAAAAAAACTCTTTTTGTATATAAAAAACATGTTTTAAAATACAAACTTTAATACGAAAGAGACAAATAGAAAATAAAAACATATTCAATTTACAAAACACAAACACTAACTTTAACAACAGATATAGTAAACTAGAGATCTAACAAATAAAAATAAATTAAAACTATTAAAAGTTTTTATTCCTAGGTTTCATATCATCAAATTGATTAATCGCTTTAAATTTAAAGGTGTGAAAAGACAAACATTTTTAACGAAGGGGCCCATATAATTTTACGCCTGGGATTTTTGTAGGCGGCAAGTACGACGGCCGTGGCTCTACCGGGCCCCTCGCGTTCATGGGCGCTCCCGCCACTGCGGGGGCCAGCGGGGGTGTAGCTACGCCACTGTTGCTTAGTCCGCCGCATTGCGGGGAGCGGGGGAATGGGCACTGTTCCCGCCGCCGCCGCCCTCGCTTTTGCGGCGTGCACCAAACCAAGCTAGTCTAGTCTATTTTGTTCCTTCGCGTTGCGCAATTGTTAAAATACAGAAAGAAGTGTCGCTTTAAAAAGTATAAAACGAACAAACCCGGTATCTCTTTTGAGTTTTTTTTTTCTAAGAAAGATAGACCAAAGCCCAATGAACTTTTGTCAAAAGACAATGTGGACCTTTGTAACTTTTATTGCCTCTGCCCTTGGACGTCTTGATTTGTAATGGTCCAGCGTAGTCAACTCCAGAGTGGGAAAATGGTTGTGATGGTGTAACTCGTGCTGTCGGAAGTTGTCCCATTAATTGCTCGGCTGCTGGGCCTCGAATACACTTTATGCATTTTCTAATGTTAATTTTGACTGTTCTTTTCCCATTGACGATCCAGTACATTTGCCGAATGTATGCTAATGTTAGCTGGTTTCCGCCGTATAGGGTTTTCCAATGAGGGTGTTTGGAGTTAAATGACAGATGCGATTTCTGCAGCCTTCCCCCGATACGAAAAATCCCATCAGCATCTAGGAATGGATTAAGATTGAGTATCTTACTAGCCTTGTCAACTTGCTTTTTCTCTAGTAGAGCATCAATTTCCTCTTTGGGGACCCCTCCCTTGTCAAAGCTATAGCTACGTCCGTGGTGACTGCAGTTTTGTAGTACTACTACATTATCAAACTAAAAGCTTTAAACTCAGTTTGATAATGTAGTAGTACTACGAAACTGCAGTCACTGTTTTATAAATTAATTAATATAGTGATAGTAAACAAAGTAAAAACTGTGTTCTCATTTACTGGTTAAAAATGAACTATCACAAAGTAACAGACACCTCAATTCAATATATATAATATTTAGTGTTTGTGTTTAGTTACATCGGAATCGGGTTACATATTCATTCAGAAATCAAGAATTTAAAATTCAAACGATTAAAAAAATAAAATAATTATATAATTCGAATTATCAATTAATCCAATTATTGAAATCATTCATAATTCAATAATTCGATTCTTAAAATAATCCGATTATGCCCATCACTACAAAAAATGTCCAGCCCAGTATGAAAATAACTGTCAGAGTTGGCCCCGCCGATTCTGCGCAATAACAAAATTCCACGAAATAATTTAATGTGTTCTCTACTTACACACTGATAAATCAGTGTGTAGTTAGGCAACACATTATACTTTTATAAGAGCCGTATTAGCGTTTTTGGTGCGCGCGAGGCGCGTATGAAACTATATCCGCGCTGTACCGAAAAATGTCGTCGTCTCATCATTCGTCATTTTCGTTGTGGTTTGTGCCCTTTGCGCCGTATTAGTTTCGATTGTTTTGCTTTGTGTGAGTACCTATATTTTGTGGTTGTAGAAGTTTTTTGGATTGATAAAAACCTTATTTTAGTGATTAGTGTTTATTAAATTGTGACTATAATTTTATGTTTATTGTTTGTTACTTATAATATCGTAACAAAATGATTAGAGGTTGTATGGTTTTGTCTTGCCCATCCAAGGGTAACATACCCGGCATTCTTTACTTTAGGTAAGTATTTCTTATATTTAAATTAGGTGCTTCTTATGAGACGTAACGTTAGGTAACCGAATAAATAATGATATATTAATTATGAATAATAGAATAATGAAAATTTTATAGGAAATAGCAGTGAGAAAAGTAAGGCAATCTTAACTATCTTTTAGATGGTTTCCACAATGTTTGTGTATTTCTGTGGATTATTAAAAATAAATAAGGTTTACATTTAGGTTCTTTTATTTCATTTAATAATTTAGTACATTCTTTTAAAGAATTAAAATTATTAATTACTGGGCAGACCAGGCAAATTTTAATATATACAGGTCCATCTAATTGAATGATTATGTTAAAGTTCCTTTTTGCTTTTTCCGTATTTGTGTAAAAATAAATTAGATTTTTGGTTTCTTAAACTTACATTATCAACTTTTTAAGCTCGACATACTGTAGACACATAATATTTAACGGATACTGTTACAATGGATACCTAGGTACCAAAGGTTACTAAACATTTTTAACCACAATTATTCTGTCTTATGAATGTTTGCTATTAGTGAAAAGTATATGCCTAAAAAGCAGTTACAGGAAACTATCATACAATGTTTGAAATTTATTTTAAAAAATCGTGTTTTTATTTATTTACAAAGATTTTTGGTAAAAATACAAAACTCACAAAAATATCGACCATTTAAATAGAAGGCTGTAAAGTGGCGCCATCTATTCTTTCCATATTATATCAGATGATATAAAATCCAATATTACACAATAATTTTAAATATTCTATGGTAGTATCGTTTAATAACCAACAATTTTGTGCAAAAAATAAAAAAACATTGAATGCTTGAATTTGACATTTGATGATGTCAACTTTATAGATAGTAACAAAGAATTATGGAAGTCCGGCTCTGACCTACTATTCATTGCGCAAACTCCGCGGGGCCAATCCCCCTATTCCCGCTGCCCTGCACGCCTGGACATCCAGGGTGTTTAAAAGGAAGGCTCAAATTTTGGGAGGTGATTTCTTATCGAAAAATAAAAAAAAGTTTTTAGTAATATGGGTCCGAAAATGCATAGTTTCTATGATACAGTGTGTTAAGTTTTTTAAATAGGTTTTTTGTAATTATCTTAAATATCCTGTAGCCGAATTTCTTGAAATTTGTGTTTTTTCTTACCAGTTATAAGGAAATAATTTTGGCTTTAATTATATTAAAATCAATAAGTCAAGTGGCGTCTCAGGAGAAAACTCAATGAAAATAATTTTAAAAAAATGTACGTTACTGGCTTTTTTGCAAAATTTTAATTTTTAGAATAAGCAACTAAAAATATGACTTAATTGTCCTTGATATTTTTGATAATTATCTAGAAAAATGCGCAACTCCGATTTTGACCAAAGGTATACAGGGGGTATTTTGGGGCGCTGATCACGCTGATTTTTTGACGAAAACGTTTCGTTTTTTAGGTTTCCATCATTAAACTTAAAAATTAAACTAACCTCACACTGTATAATCCTTTCTTTTTATACACAATTCTGGATTCTTACACTAAAGTGGCACACAACATTTTTCAACAACCTTTTAAAAACTTGTGTTAATATTTATTTTATACCTTTTTTCCAATAAATTGCAAAGTTTTACTTTCAAACGACGCTATGTTTTCTGAAAAATTTCCTAGTGTATACATGGTTACATCATTTGAAAGTAAAGGTTTGCAATTAAATGAAAAAAATTTAAAAAATAAATAAAAAATAAGATTTTAAAAGGTGTTTATTAAATATTGTGTGATAATTTATTGTAAAAATCAAGAATTTTGAGCAAAAAGAAAAAGGAATAGTGTAAATGAGGTTAGTTTGTTTTTTAAGTTTGATGATGGATATTTAAAAAACGAAACATTTTCGCCAATTGCCATATTTTGTCTTATCTTGCTCCTTTTTCGAAAAAAAAAGTTAAAACCAATTTATAACAAGACCCATTAAAAAAATACTTTAAAAAATTTAATTTTAATTTGCAACTGGAGTTAACTATTATTGGGACTAGATACATGTAGCAAAACTGGTTTTATTTTTTTTTTTCTTGAAAACGAAGCAAGCTAGAAAAAAATTGCAGAAGAGTCAGTGGCGTACGTTATTTTTCACAATTATTTTCGATGTCCCTTGGACGTCACTTAACTTAATAATTTTAATTTAATTAGGCCCAAATTAGTTCCTTATTACTAGTAATAACAATAACAAAATTGCAAAAAACTATTTTTTTAAGTTTAACACCCCGTATCTTGAAAGCTATGCGTTTTTAGACCCATTTTTATGCAAACTTTTTTTAAAATATTTTTAATGAGAAATCATGTACTGAAATTTAGCCGTGCACTTTTCGAACACCCTTGGTTAACCTATACAACCTTTAAAATTAAAAACAAAAACAATTGTTTTTCATCTTACCACTCCAGTCGTTCATAATAACAAATCCAAAAATATGCTCATGTGCATTTTTCACGCTAATTGGCTCTCCTATATTGTTTGAGCCTCCCACGAAAAATGCCATTTCTAACTCAAAGTCCATAAGTTTACTTGGTCCAAAAACTGGAGGTGTGCCTTGAAAAAAAAGAAATAACAATGATTAATGATTAAGATTGATGGTGATTGATGATGATCATGAGATGACTAAGATCATCTGTTACAAATTTTGAAACTTCTTAATTACAAAACTCGATAATTTATACAGTTACTCTTACCATCTACAACTATAGTTTGTCCATGGGGTCTGTGAATCGGTGTACCAGAAACTACTACCGAACTAGCTCTACCATGGTAACCGACTGGTAAATATTTCCTAAAAATTATTATTGGTTAATTTATGCCCGTTATTAGCAAGGAATCATTCTAAGACGATATTTTATAGACACAAAACGATTGTCATATGGTAGTAATTGTACGTTAGTACACCTGGGGACGATATAAGAGGTGTTAGGAATTGGACTGCATTTACGGTGTAATGGAATACAGGAACATCTTAGTATAATAAATTATAAGGATAATTTAAAACTATATTTGGTAATTGTCTCGAAAGTTGCCTCCTCTCCGATTTTGACCAAATTTGGTTTTTCGGGGCGCTGATTACGAATCTGCAAAAAAAATTTCGACAACGTTTCGTTTACGAGGTATTCATCATCAGAGTTAAAAATCAAACTAACCTCATTTTCACTATCTTCTCCCTTCTTTTTGTACACAATTCTTGATTGTTACACTAAAGTGGCACTAAATATTTTATAAACACCTTTTAAAACCTTGTATTTTTATTTATTTTACAGCTTTTTTCCATTAAATTGCGAACTTTCAAGTTCAAAGGCAGCAGCCATATTTGTTTACAAAAAGCATAGTGTATACATGGTTGCCGACGCGTTGCGGCGTGTGAAAGTAGAGGTTTGCAATTAAATGGAAAAAAAATGTAAAATAAATATAAAAACAAGTTTTTAAAAGATGTTTGTGAAATATTGTGTGCCAATTTAGTGTAAAAATCAAGAATTCTGTGCAAAAAGAAGGAGGAATGGTGTAAATAAGGTTAGTGTGACTTTCAACTTTGATAATGAATATCTCGAAAACGAAACGTTGCGGAAATTTTTTTGCCCATTCGTAATCAGCGCCCCAAAAAACCCCGGTATACCAAATTTGGTCAAAATCGGAGAGGAGGCAACTTTCAAGACAATTACCCTATTTTTTATGGGATTTTTTTTTATTTTCCTCTATATCCGGCACTTGCTTTTTGTGGCGCTTTGCCTAGCCAAGGTGTAGATCATGAAGGTATTATAATACACGTACCCGATGTCTTATTCATAGCTTATTTTATTGAAGTAGGGTTAACCAAAGGTATATTGATTTTTAAGCTGAAGTAATATTACCTGCTCTCATGGGAAAACATGGGGCCTTAAACCAAACGTGGTTTATTGGTTATATACCATGGTGGTAAGGCCTATGGTGGACAAAAATGCGACAAAGAACTGCTGTTACAGAACTGGCCAAGGTACAGAGACTTGCTTGCTTAGCTATAACAGGAGCAATTAAAACAACCCCAACAGCAGCCATGGAATGTCTCTTAGACCTTCCACCACTTAACCTCATAGTGATGAGAGAGGCAAGAATGAGCTACTTCCGACTGCAACAAAACCCAACTGGTGTCTACGCTAGTTTGGGACACAACAACATAAAAAGTCAGGTTGGCGGCAACATCCTGGATGAGAGAACAGACCAGATAATTCCCCAATACTCATTCAACGAAAACTTCGAGATAAAAATTCCAGATCGAAGTGAGTGGCAGCAACCCGATCTTCCCGGCACGGTTGGAGACATCATCTGGTATACGGATGGTTCCAAAACCGAGCAGGGATCTGGAGCGGGCGTGTACAGTGAAATGAGGAATTCACAATTCTCCATTCCACTAGGAAGACAGTACTGTATTTCAAGAATATATGCTTTACTGCACTGTGCAAAAGAAAATAACAGGAGGGCTTACAAAAACAAGCGGATCTGCATAATAACAGAAAGCCAGGCGTCACTAGGGGCACTGGTAAACCCCAAGGTGACGTCCAAGCTGACATGGGAATGAAAAAAAGAACTGGAGGTCCTGGGAGAACGCAACAGGGTAACTCTCCTGTGGGTACCAGGACATTCGGTAATAGAAAGCAATGAAAAAGCGGATGAGCTAGCAAGACATGGATCATCCACACCATACTTTGGACCAAAACCTGCCCCTGGAGTGACCAAAACCACAGCACGAGGGCAAACCAGGGAATGGATCCGAAACAAACACAAGGAATACTGGGAGAACCTCGGTAGAATAAGACTTGGAAAGGGCTTCATAAGGGGCCCATCCAAAAGAACTACTCAGACAAAGTAGGAAAAGACTTCGCATAACAGTAGGGTTGCTAACAGGGCACGATAACCTAAGAGGGCACCTACACAAGATAGGGTTATACAATGGGGACCCAAGTTGCAGAATGTGCGACGAGGGGGAAGAAACAGCCTACCACATACTGTGTGAATGTGAAGCGTTAAATCACAAGACAGGCATTATTTGGGCAACCGAAAATGAGCCCACAGGAATATATCAACCAACCAGTCTCGGGGTTATACAGACTTGTAGAAGGAACAAGACTAATGGGGGAATTGGTATAAAAGACAATGGGAGATTAGGCACAAAAAGTCCAAGAGGCTGCGCTGCCTCCGGTAGTGAAAGACGGCTCCCAGGAAGAAGAAGAAGAAGAATATTACCTGCGGTGTCATAATGAAACTGTATAGCCAAGAGTTTACCTTTATTCTTTTATATAAGAAATTGGACTGTTAATATAAAAAATTAAAATTCGTCTTTCAAAAGAGCGAGTATTTAAAACTTAATACACAATAAAAGTTTAAAACAAATATCAACATGCGAATTGGACTCTGGAGCCAGTTATAAAAGAATATAAATGTATTGGTCACAATATAATCCTTATGTTATTTAAAACATAGATAATATAATGCTCCAGAAAGAGATTAGTCCTGGACCACAGATTTTAACTATGGTGACACAAAAAAAGTATACATTTGTTCCTATAAAAATGTAAAAAACATGTTTGAAATGTATTCTTTCGACTCCTTTAGCCTGTGCAATAAAAGTCTACTAATTTAGTATTTCACGAAATCACAATACAAACTTTATAGATATAAATAGTATACCATGTTAAAGTTAAAATATTAATTTTTTATTTAAAATAATTAAACACATCACGTTCTGTTTCATAGTTTTATATGAAAAAGAAACATGTTTTGAAATCTTCGGATTTGTACTATTGTTTAGGTTAACAAGTAAACAGTTTTTTTACTGAAAATAAACCTTAGTTTAAATTTCATGTTGATAAAGCTACCTTCCTTCGGGAGGGTTACATTTAACGACACTGGTATTTATGAGGTCTCCTTAAAAAGTTATGTCATCAGTGCGCTGTTGTTAGTGTAAAACCAGTGTTGACAAATATCTGTATCCGAAAAACATTGACACTAAGTGGTTTATATTTTTCTTAAATAGTTTTAATGTAAATAAATCCGCCTGTGTTCGTAGTGTAAATATTCTATCAATTTGTGAATAAATTTGTTTAAGCAATGGTTAAGTTATGGTGGTCCATTCATTCGATGTCATTTTTCTAGTGTAACTCGACTATTATAGGTATGAAATTAACGCATGAATATTGTTTTTGTGATATCGAGAGCTTATGATTTTTTTAAACCTATATTCGCGACCATTATAGATAAATCAATAGTAATCGTACTAAAAACTAATCATTTCGTTTAAATACCTTTATACTTTATTTTTTGTATCATTTGTAATTAAAGAATATGTTAAACGACCTCAGGATAAAAATAACTTACCAGTTGGGTAACAAAGCATTGTTTTTATCTCTAAACATGATTCCAACATTGGTAGCGTGGTGGATTGATGAATAGAAATCGGTGTAGTCTCCTATTTTAGCTGGAAGATGCATTGTAGCATCTGATTGTGAAGTAAATGCCCTGTATATAAGAAAAAATGTCTTAAAATAAAATAAAGAAAGTTAACGTTGTTAAATACTACTATAGAGTACCGCCTTGGTAGTATAGTGGTAAGAGCATCAGGAGTTGAGGTGGTTGGTTTTAGGTTAGACAAGGAGTGAAAATGGTTCTCGGCGAGCTGCCAAGCTACCGTACTTGGCATGCCGCAGGATCTGTGGCAAATCCTGGAGCATGCAACCAAAATAGATGTACTGGCTATACGTGACAGTCATAAGACCAATGATCACGTATGGCTCTGTGGCATGGTGGCGCAAGGAGCAGCAGCGGCTGACCCAAGCAAAGCTATCTAGCCTACAGACGCAGAGACAGGCCTTCCTAATGATCACGGGCGCGCTGCGCTCGACACCAACGGCGGCCATGGAAGCTCTTCTAGGACTGCCTCCTCTGCATATTTACATTACTAACCACAACCTACAGACTCTATCAAGCGGTCAGTAACAAACCGCAGGCGTGTCATATGGAGAGCACCAGTCTCCTCAGAAATGTCCTGACCTGTGACAGACTGGAAATGCCCTTAGACATAATGCCTACAGCAACCAACTACAACCGGCCCTACAGTGTAGTCTACCCACAAAGGAAGGACTGGAGTCGAAAAACGACCGACCTGCTCCGGGCTGACATCTGTTGGTACACCGATGGCTCCAAAACCAAGGACGGTGTTGGAGCTGGAATATATGGACAGAGGCCGAGGGCAGAGTTTTCCTTTAGCCTGGACACTCTCGCAACCATATTTCAAGCGGAGGTATTTGCTATTGAGATGTGTGCTAGATCGCTGGTTGATCGGCACTGCACACGTTAAAATATTCTCCGATAGTCAAGCAGCTCTTAAGGCTCTTGAATCCAGCCGGTGCAATTCGAAAACCGTCTGGAATTGCAAGGATGCGCTGACCAAACTGGGTGAAAACAATAAGGTTACACTACTGTGGAGACCTGGACACACCTGCCTAGAGGGTAATGAATCCGCAGACCTCCTTGCCAAAAGGGGGGCGGAAACAAAATTCACAGGGCCGGAACCGGTCATCGGTATATCTTATGGAACGGCTAAGCAGTTCATATCAGCTTGGACACAAAGAGAACATCTTCGGTACTGACGGACCCGGAACATCATGGACTTCCGGGTCTTAGACACTCGAAGGCCTTCATAAGCCCACCGAACCAACAATGTACTGTCAAACTACTGGAGCAATCAAGGGTACACCTTAAAACTCTAGTGGGACTGTACACGGGCCACTGCAGATTAAAGTACCACATGCAGAAGTTCGGCCTAGCGGAAGACGCCGAGTGCCGCATGTGCATGGAGGGGGACAAATCGGCAGAACACATACTGTGTTCGTGCCCAGCAATGGCACGACTAAGATTCGCAATCCTCGGCAATGACACCTTGTTGCCGGGGGAGGTGAAAGATCTCTCCCCCAACAGGATCATCAGATTTATTAGGAGTCTGGACCTGGTGGGAGAAATATAAAAGGGTGTGAGCCACAATAGACCGATCGGTCGCGGTAAAAGGGTGTTATACCCACTCACTTTAAACCTACCTACCTACCTACCTACCTACCGTACTTACTAGAGGCACCACTAGTTGTTGGAATAATAAAATAATGACACTCTTTGAAGGCTTTTATTTAACATTATAATGTTAACACGCAGCCGTGACGTACCGCTGCCTTTTATCTCTTTTCACCCTGTTGTGTAAAAGAGGAATAAAGAAAAGTTACAGATCATGGATCTAACTCGATACAATTTATTATATTTAGATTTTTTGTGTTTAAATCAATAACCAGCTTTCAGTCTGATATAAATTATCACGCTTTGACAAAATGGTTTGGTTTGATGAAGACTACATTAAACAAGGTTTAATGTAAGTGTTTTCCAGTTCACAAAACAATATAATAATATGTTGAAAAACTTAACATGAAAGTGAAATGTTGAAATATAATGTGTCCCAAATTGGGCCTACATGTATTGGTAACTCGGGAACCATTAGAGCTACAGTTTTGGTTAAATTAGGAAATATTTAGACAATTTAATTGCAAAATGAAATCTGCTTACATTTTATTTATCTTTTATGGTTTTTAAGATAATTAAGAAAAACCAAAATGGTGCATTTTTACCTTTTGCCTGTAGCTCAGAAACTATTTCTGTTAGATTTAAAATAAATTTCTAGCATATCCATTTTTTCATCATTGGAATAATTAAGAAGATTATTTTAAGTATTATTGTAAATACTTAAAATAATCAAACCTTGAATTTTTGTTGAAGGCAATTCTAAATGAGAAATAAGATGCACGCTAATTTTGACATTTACATTATTTAAATTATATGATGCGTATCATTTGTTTTTTATGAAACGGGGCGGCCATTACGCAATCTAGTCTAAGCCTACTATCAAATAAACAAAAATTATCGTTTTTAGAGCTTAAGCAATCTGAAAACCTAGACTTGTGATACATCAATGAAAAGCTCTTGAAGAGCTCTTTTTCAAAATGTAAAAATCCAATATGGCGTCCGTATGAAAATCCAAAGTTTGGGTAAATATCTTAAAAACAAATAAAGTTAGAAAAATATTTTTACTTAAATTAAATTCTTCCTTAAAAAGTGTTCTGATAATGTAGTAATCTTAAAACCGTAAAAATTGGTAGTTTGCGAGCTACATGCAAAAGTTAAAAATGCACCATTTTGGTTTTTCTTAATTATCTCAAAAACCATAAAAGATAAATAAAATCTGTAAGCAGATTTAATTTTGCAATTAAATTGTATAAAACTTTTCTAATTTAACCAACACTGTAGCTCTAATGGTTCCCGAGTTACCAATACATGTAGACCCAATTTGGGACACACTGTATGTTGTTTAATTGTGCCAAGTAGCCTATATCCATGAATAAGAGTAAAAAAATGTTATTAAATTATGGTTTAAGAAGAAAGACGAATATATACACTATGACTCCCACCTTTCTCTCAATTCAGCGTTATCTCTTAAGGTCGGTTCATCTTCGGATAATAATTTTTGAAGTACTTCTCGGGCTTCTTTCCATGCTGCAATTCCTAATCCCATAAAACTATTAAGAGTACTCTAAAATGAAATTTAAGTTTATACTCTATACACTGGGTTACTGAGCAGGGTATTACATCTTCTTGCCACAATTTTTTGTAACTTAAAAAATTCTTTATATCAATCGTTAATAAAATAGTAAAATGCGAATTTATATACAATAGCGTCTAAGTTAATACCTTTCTTTATAGTTTAAAAAGTAAAGACAAAATTAATTATAGAACTAAAACAAATGAGTGAGACATTTTGGGACACCCTTTTTTTATTAATTACCAACAAACGTAATAATTCAAAAATAAAATAAATAGGGAAGAGTATAGCTTTTTAAAATAATATTTTTTTACTTTGCAAGAAATATGTTTACCTCTTTAAAAATGTGTTGTTTGTCTTTTAAATATGGTCCATTAAATAAGTGAGCAATTTCAGGCAAACTTAAGATTAAGTCACCAATAGCTACACCAATCCTTGGGGTCGGCTAAAACAAAAAGCTTTTAAGTTTTTATAGACCACAACAATAAAGCATTAATTTTGAAAGGGCTAATGATTTGCAAGGAAAATTTTGCATCGCTATGGAGGAAAATTTGTTTCCAATGTCCACGAATCTCTAAATACAAAAATAGGTGACAATTATTAAAACTATCTTTTTTATCATGCATTTACCACCCTTCATATTAGAAATAATATATTTAAAGGAACAAATTTAAAAATCATTTTTATTGCCTCTGGGTTGTGTTAAGTAGACTTAACATCTTTCCGGTATTTAACAGTTTTGTGTTAAATGAAATAATTTTACAAAATAGCGTTTTAATGCTGTCGTAAGATTTTATGTAGTAAATCTTAAAATATGTAAGTTTAATTATGTCAAGATAACCCTAAATCCCAATAATATCGCATTTAATTGTACGTATAAGTAGTCACAATAAGAGGATGTACTCGTATCTGGGGAATAATTACAAATAGTTTTTATTATAAAAAAATAGTAGTCATAATAATAAGAATAATAATAGTACTAAATAAATATTTTTGCATCCAAGTAAAACTTACATAAGACACAAAAATTGTCAAAAAATTTAAAAAATTTTTTAAAGAATTTCATTTATAAATTGGTAAATTTTAAAAACAAAGGTTTTTGTAAAAATGGGTGTAATGCGATGTAAACAAGGTCATATAATTACGTACAACAACGTTGCTATAAATTCAACGTTTCTGATATAATTAAATTAATTAAAGATAGAATTTAACACAAATGTTTAATAGAAAATGTAGAACTAACACAACATGGATTAAGTATTATAAATATTCTCTTTTTTTAAAATGACCAATTATTAAAAAATATTTAATCATTAAAAAATCAACTATTCGTTGGTAATATAAATTAATTTTTCAATAACGAACGTAATATATTTATTGAAAGCAACTGTTTTTTATACCAAAATTTAATTTTTTTACCGCCTTTTTTGAATAATTTAATAATAACCAAAATTTTACTTGTTAATTGTTAACAAGTGTCTCTTTAGCTTCTATACAAATTGTGCGAAAAAATAAATTATTGTTTAGTAAAATAGCTGCTGTAAATATTTTAATAATTGTGGATGTAAAAACAACAACAACAAAGATGAGTTTTATGATGAATTTAATTAAAAATAATTGCACAACGTACTTAATAAAAACAATAATTTACAACCAGTAATACTGACGCCACCAACGTAGGTGGCGAATATATTGATCTCAATGGCAACGGGTTTAATTCCTGGAAAAAACAAAAAAAAACACATGATTTTGTACTATCCAGATCACCTCCCAAAATAAGACCGATGCATCTTGTGGTCACCGATTCAAATTTAAAAAGCTCTGAGATATAAAAATAAATTTTTCCTAATAATATCAAAGTATTATGGGGACAAAGACAAGGCAGAGAAATTGTCCAGTGCAGAAATTGTTGACGCTGTGGACATACAAGCACAAACTATCACTGGGCAAAAAGATGCGACATTTGTGCAGAAAACCAGCCTACAACTGACTGTACATCGCCGAATAATCTGAAATGCACAAACTGGAATGCATCAATGCAATGGTCATCCATTCAATGCAAAGTCTACGAATACTGATGCAACATAATAAAACAAAGACAACAACACTTAAAAAGGCCAAAGTACACAGAGGCACCACCAAAAACAAATGCATGGTGGGGACAACAAGGGCGTCGATAAAATTTTTTCCTGGGGGGGTAATTTTAGTATCGAAAAAAACAATTCTGAACACAAACCTGACAAAATATGTTACATAAACTGTTATTTGCTGGAAAATAATCCTGTTGTCAAAATCATGGTCAAAGTATTTATTGATGCTAATATGTACATTTATAATGTTGGCACATTCGACTTCGGGAGAATATATTTGCCGACGACGAGGTAGGTAGGGTTTTGGGGGTAACTACCCCCATTACCCCTCTCCTTATCGACACCCTTGGGGGACAAGAAATTGCAGGGCAAATGCCCCCAACTTTCATGTCTACAGCTCCACAGAATAACCCCCACTGAGACCGATAAACCAGCAACTACGTACAGCAGCAGTAGACCATTCAGCAACACCCAGAATATCGCAACAGAAGACACAAGCAGGTAATAACAAAAGTCTTGATGATTTACAAAGTAACATTTATAATTTTAAATTCAAAATTAATACAAAGAAAGTTAAACGTTTTCTAACAGATTTTATTAAACGAATGAGAAATCATTTCACAAAATTAGACTGGGCAATGACCCTAATCTCATGTATAGACCACATTAAAGAGTACGACATTTAAAAACACAAATCTAACCCACTTTTTTATTTTTCTTTTCTCTTTAAATTACTTTAATTGATATTAAAAATCACAAATTACAACTAACATTAAACACACAAGATATTAAAAATTATTAAATACATTTTAACGAAATCTGAAACCACATTTTACTATAGGATAAAGTTCTATCTGATCGAATATAGAGGTCCCCAGAGTTTAAGAAATCCATGCAAAAAATTACATTTTTTCCTTTCTGTTCTGATTTATTGCTATTTTGCAACACCTAACATATTTTGCGATTTCTAACTAATCCTATCCATGTAGAACTTTTAGTGAAGAATATTTAATCTTTCTACAGTATTTTTCTATGACCAACACTTACATGCAATATGGGCGATATAAGTAACAAAACATTTTTTTCGATTTTTTTATATGTTATATATTTAACAAATGCTTGAAGGGTTTCTAGCAGAAACATGCCCGCCACCTCGTATATCCAACAACTCTTGTTTTTTTTTAAAGGCTTGGTCAATAAAAACCATCCCCCATAACGAAATTAATTAAAAAAGTTTTTTTTTAAATGATTGCTTTAATTGTAACATTTACTAAAATATTAATCCCTTTACTATTGAAATCTTAATATTAATACAATATTTCCACCCTTAGTAACCAATCCTCTAAATTAAAAATATACATATACAAAATTAAGTGTATTTTAATTTTAAATATGCTCCAGGTGTTTATTCTCTTGTATTTTAAAATATGCTAATGGTTATATGCTAAGAAACATGTATGTATGTGTTATAGCATAAAAGTCAATTAGCAAGTTAGTCATTTAACTTACAGAATCTTATTATCACGTATTATAAAAATTCGAGTAAATTATTAATTTAAAAAATACCTTTAAATGTTAAATAAAACTAATTTTTAATTTGTAATACCTTTTGGCCAACATTTATGTAACTTTAACGAATTTTTAGGAAATAGTTAAGGTTATAAGCAGACTCCAATGTCAATAAATTGTTTTTATAGCCACCTACCATTTTTATTCAATGATATTACTATTGAAATAGATGCCAAAATGAGTTTTTAACGAATAACTTTTAATGTGTGAGAAATTTCGATAGGGTTATATTTAGACAAATGTTTGTTTTTTAAGTCTACATTTAACGACCTAAAAATAAACAGGGGCTTATATTCAAAATAAGAAAAATAAAGTGATTTAAAATTAAAAGAGTTTGGCCTTAAATTTTGGACACCCTGTACAGTTCAAATTAACCAAACATGGCCTAAGCGACTGATATTACGTTACTTAATAAGTTTCTTGTTTAATTCTATCTAAAATCACAGCATCTATTGGTATTATTTATTAAGTTTAAATTCATGTGCAAAACAGTTTTTTTTATATATTTTTTTATATATTTATCTAAATACTAATAATATACTAAAATTTTTATATAAATTATAATATACGGTGCAGGCATATGGTTATTCTAGGCAAATGGCTTTATAAAAATTCTTTCTATTTTAAAACCATTTACCTAGGAAAATGGCATTTGCCGTAGTCCTTATTAGGAAAATGACTATACCATTTTATAAACGTACATATTTATGTTTGGTTATGTGTACAGTGTGCATTTCTGCTTGCAATTTTAATACCTTTTGTGACTAGGTAAGTAATATTAAGAAATAAAAGTTCTCGTTGGTCAGTTGGCTGTTATTTCGTTTAGTGGCAGAAAAATACCTCATTCCATCGCATTATTGGGAGGTCACCCTACAAGTCTCTCAAAGTTAGGCTTAGGATCCACGAATTTGCCATCCGATCTTATTGATAAAATATTAACTGAAGACGATTTGGAATCCATAAATGCAGATGTTAATTATTGTGATAGCGTCGCCATATTGTCAAGCAATGTTAATGATCCAACAGAAAGCGTTAATTCCAATACAGAAGACGATATTCAGGAAGCAACTTTAAGTCAGGAAA
>JAHBCN010000132.1:45000-65000 GCA_019359885.1 Listronotus oregonensis
TCGCGATACCATATTTTTTCGATAATATGGTTACATTCATTCCTTTGCTAAGGTCCTCCAAAACTTTGCCCTTTTCATAAAGAGAAAGACACTTTGATTTTCCTTTTACTTTTACCATTTTACAAATATTTTTACCACTCAAACCACCTAGATACTAAAAACAGTTAAACAACCACCAATAACAACCGTCAAACAAAATTGTATCTTCCACACTATTCAAAATTCCGAATACTAATGGCCCGAAGTTATGTTAGCCCCGCCCGAAGCATGATACTACAAGTTGTAACGAGTTGTTCATACTATCGAGATTGCAAACGTTCATATTACAGAGTAGTCCATACAAAAAATATTGTGTTCATATTACTGAGTCATTCATAATAGCGCCGGTTCATATTACCGCGATTGTACTGTACCTCCAAATTAAGTCTTTGTTTTGAAAAAATAGTTAAAACAAATAAAAAAGAATTATTTTAATTGCCAAATAGGTATATAGCCAAAACTGACTAGAACCGACAATACACATAAATTGTTTGCCTAATACACCTCTGGTAATGTGAGCAAAATCGAAATATAATAGACCGCTCGCCACTTGCCAGGTCGTAGCACGAAGCAGGCGGATTTGCCGTCATAAAATACCGAATTACCGAATCTTCGAGTCCGATTCTGACTTAGTGACCTTATGAACGAAACGAATCATCCAAACTAGGTTCGTTTTTCATTGCAGAGCGATCGAACAAGTGGCTCAAAAAAGATTCGAATTCATTGAAAACAGGGAATTAATTTATTCAAACCACTGCACTGATTCGTTCTTCTTGAACGAATCGTTCGTGAACGACACACCTCTAGTCACGTCAGTCGCCGGACGGTCGCGAGCCGCGGCTGTGTATTTTGGCACCTGTACTCCGCAAACACGGACCGACGAACATCGACGGACTAAAATACAGGATTGCACAAATAAATCGTACAATATTTGTTCGTGCCAAACGTGAATTATAATTGAACCTTCTAATTTTAATGTTATTTTTTCTTTATGTTTACTAGATTAGGTAGATAAAAAAATCCCGCGTTAGACAAGTGCTCAGCTTGGCCGCAACAATATATACCTATTTTTAATACGTGTCTTCGGGGACCTCACCTGCGACACTTAAAGAAACGAATTATTTTCAGTGTTTGATACCCATTACTAAATATCTTAAAATATAAATAGCGTTGTGAAAGCATTAAAAATATTAAATGTTTAATATATTTTTAGTTTATATACAATAAAATAGGATAAAAATATGAACTAATAAATGGATGTTGTGCAGTAGAAGGATTTTAATTTCAGTAAATTTTAAAATATAAAGTAGCTAAAGTTACAAATCACCCATCGCCCCCTTAAATCACATCAGCGCCCCCCTATTTTTTCTGGGTCCCTTACCGCCCCCCTCTAGGCCTCCAGCGCCCACAAGGGGGCGTTATCGCCCACTTTGAGAAAGACTGGTTTAAAAGTTACCTACAGTGGTGTTAGTATCCATCTAATTGGTTATTATTATTTAGTTATCTTTTTTTAAATTTAATAACCTTTATTTGTTTTTTTTATTTTATATTTTATATTTGTTAAAACTTTGTTGCGTAATATAGAAATGTACGTATTTAATATCTAATAGGCTTGAATGAGTTGTTGTTCTGCGATGCCTTATATGCTCAGCAAGTAATAAATAGTTTCCGGACCCTAAAATCGTTTCAGCACGCACCTGTACAGGCTGTTCAAAAAATAAAATTAAAAGTGATATTTAAATAGTTGTTAAAAAAAACTTTATTTAATGGTACCCTCCAAATTTCATAATTTTATCTTAATTAGCATTAAAAATAAGGGCAAGTTTGTATGTATGTTTGAAAATATAGCCTAAATCAAACACCCAAAAACCATTTTATAGGAAATTTTATGGACTATAGGGCTATGTAAATTTTAATCTTTTTAAACCCTTGCTACATTTAAAGAGTTTTGACTTTAAAGGACTTGAAAAAGCTTAACTTTGCATGTAAATGAAACTTTTAAACGGCCATTGGTGCCATATCTTTTTTAATTTTTACGCTACAGAAATTGAAGAATTTTCAGTGAAGAAAAAACTACTTTTATGTTAGGAACATCTTTTAACGTATATTTATTAGTTTTAAAGTTATTTTGAAAAAAATGGTAATTTTCTAAGAATTTATTAAAAAAAAATAAGTTTAAATAAAACCGCATACAAAAAAATACCTTTAAGGAGCCATTACTCGCTTTGTATTGATGTATCTACAACAATAAATAAGGCAAACACAAATGCAAGGTTTGTATTTATTAACAAAAAACAGTTAAAAAATATGTTTTCTTTTTGACAATTTAATCATTAATAACTCAAAGAGTATTGAGTTATCAAAAAAAAAATCTCTACTAAATTTTTTTGGCTAAAATTGGTTTATCTATCAATTTCCGGGGTTATTTTAAATAATAATATTTACACCCTAGAAAAGGGTGGAAGCGCATGTCGACGCCTAGATAAGTTTTGTTAGGCCGGCGGCATACATACAATGTTTTAGTCGAGCAACTGTTTAATCGAGTTGTGTGCTTGTGCGATTTTTATGACGACCAAACAGTTTAGTGGCCGAAGGTGCGCATACAGTCGATTCGGTCGCTATCGATTTATGTAGGTACTTGTTTGCATAATAATAATAATAATAATAATAATAATAATAATAATAATAATAATAATAATAATAATAATAATAACTTTATTCATGTTTACAACCACAATAAAGGTTTTACATACGTCACATATAATTACATACATTGACAAACTAAAATTACTATGTAAAAGTAAAATAAACATAGCCCCAGGACGACGGTTTAGTTGAGCGTATGCGCACTCCAATACATGGCAATACTCATTAAACCGTCACTATCGCGACTGATTAATCAAAAGGCAATCGATGTGGTTTAACGACTATTTAGTCGAACAACTATCTAGTTGGTATAGTCTGTCTCACAGTATACCGTGTTAGCTCTTGACTTCATTAATGGATTATACCTCCCGACAGCAATAAAACTGCGGATCGGTAGGTATTAAAGAACAGAACATTAGGGACGGACTTTAATAATATAAAGATTTATAATTTACTAGATGAAAAGGCTGTCTCCGCCAGGCGAGAGACAATATTAAGTAGCCTCTGTCTCCGTAAGACGCCTTCCGTACGGCTAACGGTAAAAAAACACTTTTTTGCTCCTATTTTTGTCCAGGGGGCGAAATTCAAAAAACGGGCTTCTTTAGGTTCTCGCTACTGCTAAATACTACCACTGTGCCAAATTTCATGATTTTAGCTCAAGCCATAATTTCAGAATCACGTGGACAGACAAATAAATATATATACGTACCTACATATAAATATATCCACATTAGAAATTAATATATATATATATATATATATATATATATATATATATATATATATATATATTATATATATATATATATATATATATATATATATATATATATATATATAAAATATATATATATATATATATATATATATATATATATATATATATATATATATATATATATATATATATATATATATATATATATATATATATATATATATATATATATATATATATATATATATATATAATATATTATATATATATATAATATATATATATATATATATATGTTTTCAGTGTGTCCCAAATTGGTGGGGAATGTATGGGGAACTTGGAAACCACGATAGGTAGAAAATGGGTTAAATGGGGAAAGTTTTGGACAATTATGTTAGTAAGCTAATCCCGTTTACTACATGGTTTTATTTATTTAGGTTTTTGATAAATTTTGAAAAAACCTAAAATATGCATTTTCGAAAATCGGCCATATTTTTTTTATGAGTGAAAATTTTTCTAATCTGTAAAAACTTCTTCAAAGCAACTTTTTTCGTAGAATATGACCGAGTAGTCAATTTTTGTTTTCTACGTTTCGGGTTTTTAGAATCATCATCAACTTTATTTTTTCATATGGACGCCATATTGGATTTTTACGCAGCCAAATAGTGCTTTTTATTCTGATTTCAACAATGTATAACATGTTATAATTTAAAAGTTTATAACCTCATTTATTTCAAAAAACAAATATTTTCTCAGTTGGCCTTGATTCCGGCGAACGTCATTTTTCTTACAATAAAATATTAGTAATTGGCAAAATAGATAAGCTGAACAGATATTTTACAGAAATGGGTTTCGCGAACATAGCTATAACGTTAATACCGTGTTACAACAAAACTACACGTAACAAGTTAATTGAAACAAGTGAAAACAACAACAATGAAAAGTGGCTAAACTAATATTCCTACTAAAATGAAGATGTAAAATAACGACCTAAAATTCAAAATATTGTCCATATTTCTCAACATATTAACGATATTTTTTTAAATAGTCCTAACTACCCTATAAAATGATAAATGGTTGACTTAGGTATGTGGAATTCTCTATCAACATCCCTGGTTGAAGATGTTGGATTTTCTTTAAAATGTTGGTTAACTTCTTAGGTCGTGGTTTTTTAAAACTTCCGAATTTAAGCAAATTTGTAACCAGTTCTCGAAAGTATGTTAGTTTAGGATGCTGCCTTGCAGAAAAATTGTCGAAATACGTTTGCGCAGCCATATTAACATTTCTATTGCTTTGGAAATAACGTTGCAAAATATCAAGTATTTCTTTAAATAGTTAACCATTTCACAAAGTTAAAAAAATTTTAATAACGTACCCAAGCTAACTTGATAATGACGCTAGATGACATTCGCCGGAATCAAGGCCACTGAGGAAATATAACATGTTATACATTGTTGAAATAGGAATAAAAGGCACTATTTGGCTGCAAAAAAATCCAATATGGCGCCCATATAAAAAAGTAAAGTTGATGATGATTCATCAACTTTCTTTCTATATGGGCGCCATTACATTTTCTTGAAACACGTATTAATGTTATAGCTGAATCGATTGAAATTAAATTAAACATAATAATTTTTTATATCATTTATTTGTTTTCCCATAAAAAACTGCATAATATACGGTAGTTTGGACATCTTTAATCGCCATTTCTCAAAACTTGCACAGATAGGTATAGGACAAGTATACATTTTATCAGAAATGATTCTAGAATCAAATTTTAAAAATATACAGGTATTCCATTGAAAAAATCAAAGTTGATGTCGTTTCGTTAAACCGGAAGTGATAGAAACATGTTATAATATCCAAAATCAGCATCTTATAATATATTATAGCATCGTAATATTTGAAAAAATATGTTTTTATTCAAAAAAATACAAGGCTTGATAGTGATTTCGTTGTCACCAAATATATATATATATATATATATATATATATATATATATATATATATATATATATATATATATATATATAATATATATATATATATATATATATATATATATATATATATATATATATATATATATATATATATATATATATATATATATATATATATATATATATATATATATATATATATATATATATATATATATAAACGACATACCCAGCCCTTATTTCTTAAATGAAACATATGGCTTTCAAATTTTGAGATGATATATTATATCATAAGATGCTAATTTTGAATATTATTACAAGTGTCTATCACTTCCGGTTTAACCGGAAACGATATTAATTTTGATTTTTTTAATGGCACATCCTGTATATTTTTTAGAATTTGGATTCTACGGATCATTTCTGATATAAAATCTATATTATATCCTGTACCTATCTCGGCTTGTTTTTGAGAAAATGGCGATTAAAGCTGTCTAAACTACCGTACATTATGCACTTTTATGGAAAAACAATTAGATGTTTTAAAAATTTATTATGTTTAATTTAATTCTTCCCGAGTACTCTATCTGTGGAGGTCATAATAAAACTAATTCCGGCTTCACCGGAAGTATTGCGAAAATTAACTTTTCTATTAATATTACTTCAAAAATGTTAATGCAACACCCTGTATATTTTTTAAAATTTGGACTTTACAAGTCATTCTTGATATAAAATCTCTATTATATCCTATATCTATCTTTGTTAGTTTTTGAGAAAAGGGCGATTGAAATGTTCAAACGACCGCACATTATGCAGTTATAAGGGCAAACAATTTTCTCAAAAACTAACAAAGATAGGTATATGGTATAATATAGATTTTATATTAGGAATAAGTCCTGGAATCCAAATTTCAAAAAATATACAGGGTGTTGCATTTAAATTTTTGAAGTAACATTATTAGAAAAGTCAATTTTCACAGCACTTCCGGTAAAGCCGGAAGTAGTTTTATTATGACCCCCACAGATAGGGTCTTTAGGAAGACTTAAATTAAACATATAAAATTTTTATAACATTTATTTGTTTTCCCATAAAACTGCATAATGTGCGGTTGTCTGGACATCTTCAATCGCTCTCTTCTCAAAAACAATCAGAGATAGGTGTAGGATATAATATAGATTTTATATCAGAAATGATCCGTAGAATCGAAATTCCGAAAAATATATAGGGTGTTCCATTGAAAAAATCAAAGTTGATGTTGTTTCCGGTTAAACCGGAAGTGATAGACACATGTTATACTATCCAAAATCGGCATCTTATGATATAATATGTCACCCTAAAATTTGAAAGCCATACGTTTTCATTCAAGAAAATAAAGGGCTGGGTAGTGATTTCGTTGTCACCCGGTATACATTAAGAAATTAAATATATGCAAAGTTTAAATATATTTTTATATACAATTTAAACAATATTAAAAAGAATTGTTTAAAAATAAACTACTTGAAAAATTTGTCGTTTTAAAGTTTCCTTGCCTTGCAAAATTGAGAAAAAAAATAATAAATTATTTTTTTTCTCAATTTTGCGAGGCTTGCCAGCACTCACAGTAGACGCCATTTATTTCTTTAGGTTTAAAAGAACATTTCTATATTTTTTTGGAAGCAACACAAGAAGGTCTTAGCTGTCAAACTATAAAAAAACATCATTTTTTGTATGATTTATTTTTATTCTCAATTTTGCGAGGCTTGCCAGCACTCACAGTAGACGCCATTTAGTTCTTTAGGTTTAAAAGAACATTTCTATATTTTTTGGAACAACACAAGAAGGTCTTAGCTGTCAAACTTTAAAAAAACGTCATTTTTTATATGATTTTTTTTTCTCCATTTTGCGAGGCTTGCCAGCACTTACAGTAGACGCCATTTATTTCTTAAGGTTTAAAAGAACATTTCTATATTTTTTTGGAAGCAACACAAGAAGGTCTTAGCTGTCAAACTATTAAAAAAACGTCATTTTTTATATAATTTATTTTCTTTCTCAATTTTACTTTTACAGTAAACGTTATTTAGTTCTTTAGGTTTAAAAGAACATTTCTATATTTTTTGAAGCAACACAAGAGGGTCTTAGCTGTCAAACTTTAAAAAAAACGTCATTTTTTATATAATTTATTTTTTCTCAATTTTGCGAGGCTTGCCAGCACTTTACAGTAAACGTATTTAGTTCTTTAGGTTTAAAAGAACATTTCTATATTTTTTGGAAGCAACACAAGAAGGTCTTAGCTGTCAAACCTTTAAAAAAACGTCATTTGTTATATGATTTTTTTTCTCAATTTTGCGAGGCTTCCCAGCACTCACAGGAGACGCCATTTAGTTCTTTAGGTTTAAGAGAACATTTCCATATTTTTTTGGAAGCAACACAAGAAGGTCTTAGCTGTCAAACCTTAAAAAAACGTCATTTGTTATATGATTTTTTTTTCTCAATTTTGCGAGGCTTGCTAGCACTCACAGTAGACGCCATTTAGTTCTTTAGGTTTAAAGGAACATTTCTATATTTTTTTGATAGCAACACAAGAGGGTCTTAGCTGTCAAACTTTAAAAAAACGTCATTTTTTATATAATTTATTTTCTTTCTCAATTTTGCGAGGCTTGCCAGCATTTACAGTAAACGTTATTTAGTTCTTTAGGTTTAAAAGAACATTTCTATATTTTTGTTAAGCAACAAAGAAGGTCTTAGCTTGTCAAACTTTAAAAAAAACGTCATTTTTTATATGATTTATTTTTTTCTTCAATTTTGGAGGCTTGCCAGCACTACAGTAGAAACCATTTAGTTCTTTATTTAAAAGAACATTTCTATATTTTTTTTGGGAAACAAACAAGAAGGTCTTAGTGTCAAACCTTAAAAAAACGTCATTTGTTATATGATTTTTTTTTCAATTTTGCAGGTTCCCGCACTACAGTAGACGCCATTTAGTTCTTTAGGTTTAAGAGAACATTTCCATATTTTTTGGGAAACAACACAAGAAGGTCTTATTAAACTTTAAAAAAAACCCCATTTTTTTTATGATTTATTTTTTTCAATATTGCGAGGCTTGCCAGCACTCACAGTAAACATTTAGTTCTTTAGGTTTAAAAGAACATTTCTATATTTTTTTTGGGAAACAAAACAAGAAGGTCTTAGTTATCAAACTTTAAAAAGCGTAATTTTTTATATGATTTATTTTTTTTCTCAATTTTGCAAGGCAAGGAAACTTTAAAACGACAAATTTTTCAAGTAGTTTATTTTTAAACAAATTTTTTTAATATTGTTTTTTCTTTGCGTTTATTTTTTTTTAACAACATCTTTAAGTATTTTATGTCTAAAATTAACATAATTTTTTGACAAAATTTACATTGTACAGACCTTTTAGGAACTCCCTCTATAAATATAAATTTTTCTATAAAAATATATTTTTATTCTAATTTGTTTAAAAAACTCTCCTGGAAGTAGGTAGTAGGCCGGGCGGCAAAATCTGCACCATCGAGAAGATTTTATGGCTGGCCTTTTATGGATAACTTCACTCTAACTTTTCTAACCTATATATTTTAATTTCTTAAAGGTAATTAAATCTCCAAGTGCGTAATCTGTGCGATTCCTTTACTACTTGTCTTTTGTCTATTTTGCGGTATTTAAATCCCATTTTACAAACAACTCTATGGAGGGTGGCACGGCTAATATTTATATTGGTTTCGTCTTCGTCTAGGTTCTTTTTCAGTTTATTCAAAGTAGGAATAACTCCGCTTTCATAAAGACAATAGATTTTCCTTCTTATTAGGTCCTGATTACTATTGTCTATACGGTGAGATTGAAAATCACTACGTTTTTTTCTTTGGTTCAATTCTTCACTAATAATAATATCCATTATCGATGATATTGTAGATTTTGTAAGTAGACAGGTTTCTTTTAAAGCTTCTTGTTTAATTAGACCTCTACTGATTAAAGATTCATACACATTTTTCACAACCTGTTTTGCATCTAATGACAAATGATTTTGACGAGACATAGTTATATTCTTGTAAAACAACTTTTTCGAAACGCACAGTAAAAACGGTTATTCAACACTGCCACCAAAATATTTATATGCCTAATGGTTAATACTCAAGAAATACCTGGCTCACCCCTGCCCTTATGAACAAATGGGTTTACCCAATAACAATAGATAATAAAATCGTTAAAGGTTTATTGGGGTATGGTCCGTCAAAAGCCATAACGATATACTTTGAGACAGACTATAATATGCGCACCTACATACATTTCCATATACTTTTAACGTGCGACTAAACAGTTCTTCGACTTCGACAAAGTTGTATGTATGCGGCCGGCCATAGTTGTGTCATTTTACAACTACCCTCAAAATTTTAAGTCAATCGGTGTAGTAATAAAGAATTTGGAGCGAAAAACGTTAGTAACTAGAGCACATATTTGTTAAACAAACTGATAAAATATTAAAATTTTAAAGGTATTGGAAACATTTAAATATCTTGTTTATAACTTATTTTTTATGATAAGCCACACTAATTATTTTTTATTAAAGCAACAGATAACCCATAGGAGGAATCAAAACAAAATTTAATGTTTTATTTTACAATAGATACAATTATTACAGTTAAAGCTGGCAAGTATTGTCTTATGTTTTATGGTGAATGCGCCAGGAGATGCTAATTTATTGACAAATATCTATGTTTTATTAGAGAGCTGCAATGTTTAGATGTTCTGTTATAAGGTTTTTTAAATTTTTTAAACTAATGTTGACTATGAAAACTTAGTAGGTGATATCTATGTAGTTATTACTTACGTTGCTAGCTGTAGAAAATACTCCATATGGCAAATTTTCAATGGGAAAATCACAGTATTTTGAATATTTTATAAAACTTTTCATATTGCTACGTTTATGTTACTTCGTTTACTAAGGTTAGTCGTATTATAATGTGAGGTTAGACAAGGTCCCGACTATCTGTATTAAATGGTTTATTAGTTAATTTCCAAAGACTTCATTTTCATAACGTGTTTCTTTCTATAGGTAATTAAAAAACAATCCGTATGAATATGCTTAATTTAAGCAAATTTAATGTGAAAAATAGGAATTTGTGCTGCTCCATAACATTAGCATTATTTTTGTTCAGGGGCGGCATAAGGTAAATTTGTTTAGTTGCATATGTACCTATGTATATGCCTTGTAGGTTGATGAATTTAAAATGGGTACTACCTTTAGAGTTATGTAACGTAAATTTGGACATTCTGTACAGTTTAAACAAAGTTACTGTAAATAAAAACAATATTGGTTTTTGATTAAAATAAGGGTGGAATTTTGGGACACTCAATAACAATAATTAGTACTTTTAAAACGCTATTGAAAAAAGCTGTTGGTAAACAACACAGCTATTATCTTAACATGTGCGGAGTTACACGTTTCCGCACGCGACTGCTGATACCCAAAAAACGCGAAGCGAAGTTTGGGTAAGGGGAAGACCATCAATTACGTAAGACATCTAAGGGGGAGGGACTCAAGCCGAATCCCTCCTTATCTTACGTGGGGGAGAGGGGCGTCTTGGCAAATATAACGTGATTTTTTGTCGCAAGAAATAATGTAAAATTGAGAGAAAACTGGGTTAACGTTAAAATGAGTTACGCGTGTTTCTCCACTAAAATATAGCTAAACCTATACAAGCTAATATAATAAGCCAATTTAACACAATGATATTTTCTCACTGTGCTTCTAGATTACGTCCTCAGTAAATTTAAATACCAACCAAAGTAAACAAATTATTTTTTTAATAAATCCAACGCAAGCACAAATTTACGCGTTTACAGTAAAAATACTCATTTTGAAAAATCTCATGTGAGATTAGGAAGAGGAGGGAGTCGAGTCTAATCTCATGACATCTAACCAAGCGGAAGGGAGCTGGTAAAAAAATCGCCAAAATTGCCTCACGTAATTAATGGACGCTCCCTAAACAGTTAAGCGCGAAAAAGATTCTTTCCGTAGGAGTAAGAACCAACATTTTTTCTGCAAGCGTGCGTAAAATATTCTTTCTCACACGCTAAAATAAATTCCATTTTAATTATTAGTAAAGCTGGACACGTTGTCTGCTTTTTCACTGGCGTACCTCTAGGCTAAATAGCGCGGTTACACTCACTGGGACAGAGCATGTAGTTGTGTTATATGTGGCAAAAGATAGTTTATTAACCATGGCACTTAAAGACTTGAAGGTTTGGAGAAGAAGGAAAATCTTTTGCAGGCAGTAGGTTTCATAGTTTAGACATTCTAGGGACGAAGAAAAAGTTGGAAGTCTGGAGCTCCTCCCTTGAACTGTTACGGGATGCATAAGAGTTTCACAACAAATCGCTGTACTGGGACTTGCCAAAGGAGGAATTATTATTGCTTGACGCTTACAGGAAACTTTCTTTTTTATGTCCATAGACGGACTGTAACGAATCTGTCTCTCTTTTATAGGTATTTTCACAGCTTCTCAGAGTAATTAGCCAGTATAATTTCTCCTTTGGCGGATTCCAACATAGCAACACACGTAGTGCCAATATTATGCATCGGCTTACTATCCAACTTCAGAGGCCTCGAACTTACCAAGTTGTTCATACCTTTGTCCCTAGAGTGTCCAGACTGTAGAACTTACCGCCGGCAGAGGTTTTTCATCCTCCTCCAAATATCCAAAATATTTTTAGTTTTTTTTTTTGATAATTTGGTTAGGTTAGTTTAGGTTAGGTTTAAAGTGAGTGGGTATAACACCCTTTCACCTCCACCAATCGGTCTATTGTGGCTCACACCCATTTATATTTCTCCCACCAGGTCCAGACTTCTAATAAATCTGATGATCCTGTTGGGAGAGAGATCTTTCACCTGCTACGGCAACAAGGTGTTATTGCCGAGGATTGCGAATCTGAGTCGTGCCGTTGCTGGGCACGAACACAGTATGTGTTCTGCCGTTCATCCTTCTCCAAGCACATGCGGCACTCGGCGTCTTTCGCTAGGCCGATCTTGTGCATGTGGTTTTTTAATCTGCAGTGTCCCGTGTACAGTCCTACTAGAGTTTTAAGGTGTGCCTTTGATTCCTCTAGTAGTATAACGGTACATTGTTAATTCGATGGGCTTATAAAGGCCTTTGAGTGTCTGAGACCCGGAAGTCCTTGCCAATACCGAAAGATTTTCTTTTTGTATCCAAGCTGATATGAACCATGATAATTTGGTACGTGGTACCTATTTCATACTTGCTTCTACATAAAAAATGTTCTCTTTATTTAACCTAAAAAAACCTAACAGTTTTTCAGATATTTAAATTTTACGTATGAAGCGAAATGGGTAATATTTAAAACTAATATCAATTTCAATTTTTACAAAAAATATTCCAAGTACCAATGGAACGACTGTGCATGTGCATGTATTTAGCAAGGGATGAAACATTTTTTGTATACTTTTGTCTTTTTTTTAATGTTACTCCTTTCGGGCAATGCATGTTTAAAATGAAATGTCTTGAAAACGGTTTAGTTTTTTGTGGAAATAAGTACCATTTACCAAAATACTTATAATAATAATTTCAAAAAAAGCTGTAACGAAATAATAAATAAAATTGCCCGAAGTTACGCCACTGGTCCATAATAGTAACAAAAGTCAGAGGATGAATTTCGGTCAGGGTTCCAACTGTCCCAGTTAGATTTTAATCAAAAATCAAATTTAAAAATAAAAAGAAAAATTCCAATTGCGATTTTTGTTTTAAATATGTATCCTAAAAATGGGTACGATTATATGTTTACGTATTATATGATACGAATATATGTTTATATAACATCTTTGTTCTATTTTTGGCCAAGTAATCTCCGATTAAGCATTGTTGTGTTGTTTTTTGAAACACCTTGTATATGCAATTATTTCGATGACACCCAGTAATTAGTTGAAGGCCACCATGCTTATAAAACCTGTTAATTTATATGAATTTCAAAATACCTATACCTATTATTTAATGTAAAACATTTCGCGTATTCTTTTCTTTTAAAATATAACAGATAATAAATTTTGTTGATTAGTTTTTTATAATATTATTATTAGGTCAAGTTAGTCCGAAAAACAGGGGTTACCCTTGCATAAATTCCCAAGAAGCTGAAAATTACATGAAGGTTAGGGATACCATTATAATGAAATTGTGAAAGGTCTCCATCGATCCCATGTGTGCAAATAATTTTATACAAGGTCAAAGTTCGCGAAAATGGGTTTTTCGGATTTTTTAGCAAAACGGTTAGTTTTATGGTAAAAATAGTTTTGACAAAAATTGTGGGTTATGCAATTGTCTACAAAAATTGTTTATACACTTTTTTTTTTAAATTGACCATTCCTGAGAAAAAGCAATTCTAAAATTTACTAAAGTTTTAATCTCTATACTATGCATCGCTACGCTACCTATATACATCATTGGACGCATAATATAAGTAAAACTATTAGTCTACGTGACCAATACATTAATATTGATTGATAATTTTAAGAATATGAACTAAAAAGAAACTCAGTTCCTTATTTAATGTAAACATGTGGCCGTGAGCAACATCTGTCAACTGCTCAATGATCTACGAAACAGTGCCTGTCTACCTGCTCTTTTTGCTAAGGTCCCAAAAAATTTACCACTGACCATATATTAGTCAAGCAAGCTGACAATGACGCTAATGTACTCTGTATAGAAACTGCAAATAATCAATTCAATCCAGCTGATGTAAATGTTATTGTTGGTGAAGGTGTTGATCTGTTGGTATTACTTACCGCTTAAACTCCAATTTAAAAAAAAAACGTTAATTTTTTTAAACCTAGCAAAGCTCAACAACCATCGCAAATATTCTCAAATTCAAGTTTATCGGCTTATTTTAAATCCTAAAATCACATTTTATTTTTATATGCTATGACTGGCTGTGATTAAACCCCTACAATGTTCCGAAAGGGTAAAACAACATATTTTAAATTATTTAAAAAACAAGACTTAGTTACATCCGCTAAAGTTTTTGAAGATATCAACTCTACTCCAGAGACTATAATTACCCACGAAATTCGATTTCTTCTTACACTATATGAAGCTCAAAAAAAAGTAACTTGCATAAATAAGTTACAATACTTATCTTTCGTAAAACTTACTGGAAATAAAAAATGTGTACAATTAGCTTATCTTCCTCGAACCTCGGCTTCTGCTCAACAACAATTTTATCGGGTATATTATCAGGTTCAAGTATAACTTGGCAATAAACTAAACCCAGAACTAACCACAACTACCCCAACTAACCAAAACTAATCTACACACTACTTCCACCTGCACCAGAGAAGCTCCTTAATACTATTTTTTGCGACTGCAAAAAGGGGTAGTAATTTAAAATGCGGCTGCAATAAAGTTGGTTTATTTTGTTCACCAGCATGCAGTTGTCAAGGCGATCATTGGTCAAGGCCAGTCGTATTCAAATGTTGAATCTCCAACAAAAAAAGATCCTTACATTAACGACGAAACAACTGATGTACCGTCAAACGGGGTGATGAAGTCGATCGACAGGGGTAAAGTCGATCAAGCCTGTATTTTCATTTGTTTTTAAGAATTATGACAACTAACCACAACAGGTGAACATATATTATACTTGTGATGTTAGTTAATTGGAAAAGGTGAGTTTTCCAAAAATAATTAAATAGTAATAAAGCAAAATTTCCTAATCTGTAAAATATGTGAAATCAAATATTTGCAGAGCCGAATCTGTAAAAACTAAGCCCATCCGAGCCCCTCTAAGTGTTAAGGAATATATTCAGGAAAGGGTGTAGAGTACACAATCAGACATGCTTATTTTTTTGTGGTTTCAATTGCTATTTTTGTGTGTAGAAACAAAACAGCGGGGTGAGACCGATCACTTTTTTTTCATTGTGTTTTGTTAGGTTTTGAGGTTATGTTTAAAACAATTTGGTTTTAAATGTTTTCATATTATGAATTTTGTGTGCTAGCAGGGTGTGTCGGACAGGGCGGAGGCGAATCTTTTTTTTTTTTTTATTTTTATAGATGCCACGAAAATATGTAAAGAGGCTGGGTACATATGCCAAAAAAATACGACCCCGCGTTTGTAGAGAATGCGCTGGATGCAGTGCGCAAGGGAAGACTGAGCATGCGAAAAGCGTCAGAAATGTATGCAGTGCCGTATACGACACTAAACGATCACTTTCATGCGGCACATCCCTTGACATAATATATGGTGGTCAACCTGCTCTTAACGAACAGTCTGAAACTTTGTTAGTGAATGCTTTGCAAACCTGTGCTGAGTGGGGTTTTCCATTAAAGCCCATTGATATTAGGCGAATCACGCAGCAATATTTAAATAATCGCGGCATTACTGAAAACCGATTCACCAATAATATGCCAGGAGAAGGCTGGTTGAATGGCCTGATGAAGAGGCATCCTCGGCTTACAATCAAGCTTGCGGATAATACAAAGCGAGTGAGAGCCGCTGTAACATACGAGATTGTTGAGGAATATTTTCAAAATGTGGCGGAAATAATAAGGGATATCCCACCACAAAACGTTGTAAACTATGATGAGACAAACTTCGTTGACGATCCTGGGGCTGTTAAAGTGGTTGTTAGGACAAGAATATTATTTTAAAAATTAATATTTTATTTGTTTTTTCTCGCTTAGTTACGAGCCGCCCCTGACGGCATAAAATAATACTTCCGTTTCTTAGCGATGTAAAAAAAATCGTTTTGTTAAAAAAAAATTAGTTGAGTTGTCAGTAATTGTCAAATTTAAAAAAGACGTCGTCTTGCATTTTTATATTATTTTAAGTTTTAGGCGACGTTCGACGATTTTTAACAATTTTATTTTCTTTAAGTCTGTTAGTTTATATTTTCATGTATTCTTTATAGTTAGTGACCGCCGAATTTACAGTGATTTGCTTCTGTCGGCTCATATTTTGTGATAATTCCAACGTTTATCCAATCACTGCTAGGAATAAATACCTTTGTTTTTGACGGGGTGTTTTATTTAGACATTCGAACCTTCGTGGCAGCTACAAGCGGGTAGCTTATAGTGTGCGCGACAGTGGTGATGAAAAAAGAAAGCAAACACGCCTACAGGGCACTTGACGCCACCAAAAGCTGTACAACAGTTATGTTCGCAATAGCTGCTGATGGAACTCGTCTCCCAACTTATACGGTGTACAAAGCTAAACACCTCTATGAAGGCTGGAAAGAGGGTGGAATACCAGGAGCAATGTACAACAGATCTTTAAAGGGATGGTTTGATTCGGATTTGTTAGACGATTGGTTCAGGACCGTAGCACTTCCATTTTTCCGAAAATTAGAAGGGACGAAGCTGCTTATTGGCGATAAGTTGCAAAGTCATATTAATGTCAGTGTCATTGAAGAGTGCGAAAACAACAACATTAAGTTTGTCTTACTGCCCCCTAATTCAACCCACATGCTCCAGCCATTGGACGTGGCTTATTTTCGTCCTCTTAAAGCATCATGGAAAAGAGTTCTTGGGGAATGGAAACTGATGAATAGGGGGGTTTTACCAAAAACTGTATTGCCCAGGATGTTAAAAACCGCGGTTGAGGGGCTTGGGGATCGCTAAATAAACAATATTTTAGCTGGATTTAAAGCATGCGGCCTAGTTCCCTTAAATCCCGATGCTGTTCTTGCAAAGATAAAAAGAAAAGAGCCCACAACGGAGGCAGGAAACAATGCAGAAACTTCAATGACTTCAGTGCTTGTAGATTTTCTTCACCAGCTTAAGGCTGGGCCTAATGATGCTCCAAAGCGAGAAAAAGATTGAATGTAGCCGCTGGCAAAAGCATAGGCACCGAATATTTGGAGCCAGAAGAGTTGCAAGCAACCCAAAACGCGTAAGAGACAAATAAGCGACAGCGAAGAAGATGACTCACAGATGTTGGAAGCGGAGGAACAGAAAATCAACACAGATGATTATGAAATCGGAGAAAGTTCTGCTGCGCCAGCTAATATTCCGGATCCATCACGCAACTGGGATATAGGAGATTTTATCATCACAAAATATAAAACAAATAAGAGAGATCGATTTTATATCTCTAAAATTATTGAAACCCCAGGGACTGATATAGTTGTAAGTACACTGCGTAAAAATCCATCCAAAAAAACTGTGTTTTTCATTTTTCCAAAAATTTCGGATGAGTCTGTCATAAACAGGGAACAAATTGTCCGACAAGTCAATTTAAAAGCACTAAGGAAGAAGAATTGAAAACACTCCAGTAAGGAATTTTTATGCGTTCGTTCGTTTCGAAAATTTGTAGAGTTCTGTTTTTTTAGTTTTATTTTTTATGTGTTTTTAGTTTTAAGAATAATTTGTTTATTTAAGGTTTATGTGATTAAGAAATCAATGGCTGTGTAAAGGTCGTCCAAATAATAAACGTTTATATTTCCTTTAATATGCGTTCTATTGCAAAATTCTTTCGCAAATATCCAACTTAATATATTTATTTTATTTTTCACTGATCGATTTCATCCTGAATGATTCTAAAATTAAAAATATGCATTTTAAAAGGTGTGATCGACTTCACCCCGAACCATGGGGTTAAGTCGATCACCTTTCAATCCAAAATAAAAAAAAATGTTCACTTCTACGATCTTACTCCAGTAACCAATTGATGACCTAAGCATCAAGAAATTTATATTTTTAATTGCATTAAAATATATAGTACTATTTTTTAGTTATTTCAAAAAAACTTATTTTATTGATCGACTTCACCCCGTTTGACGGTATCGCTGTTTGAACAATTTATATCAACTCAGCAAGAAGAAGATGGAGAAAAAGAAGAAGAAAAAGATAAAGAAGAAAAAAAAAGAAGATATTAAATGAGAGGACCTTTTATTCTACTAGGATTTAATAAAATAGACGGTCAAAATATTTCATTGCCAATTCCACTTGTTTATGTATCTTATCTTATCCAAACTAACTATGAAAAAATATTTAAATATAGCTCAAAAATAAAACTGCAGAATTTTAAGGAATAACTATATTTTTATCATAATATTCCTTTATACATGTACATTTATATTTACCTATATTCGATGCCTATTCAAGCCAGAAAGATGTTATTTGATCTAAAAGTTCTACGTCTTTTTACATTTATGTAACAAGTAAATAATAAAATTTACAACAGTTTTTCATACATTTCATACACTTTTAACAATATCGCCATAAGCCTCTAACATATGTATATAGTAATATCAGGATTAACAAATTTTGTTTAGTAATCAGATATAATAATACTTAGAAATAGATTTTCCAAACAAATATTATTTTTTCCCAAATATTATTTCTATTGAAAAATTTAAGCCGATTAAAAGAATAAAATATTTATGGAATCACGTTATGTCGATCATACAAATTTGTTAATTCAGATATGTACTTATTAAACACTTTATACTTTATAATATAAAATTAACTAACATTAGAAATAAATACAAATCTTACACTATTGTATATCTGGGAGACTACTGATTTTGCTCCTATACTAGTGTTGGTAAAAAAAAAGGAAGAGAACATTTTTGTGTATGGTTTTTTCTACCCAAAATTCTACATGAATATAAGAAACGATGATATCTTTTAGTACATATGACAGTAATATAGTTTATTTGCACCCTGTAGATAGTGCTATGTTTGTACATTTAATATCAGTTGGATATTTCAAAGATTACAGTTTCTGCTCTTTTTTACACGCAACACTAACAGTTAAAAATAGAGAGCTAATAATTAAGAAACAGTTTCAAACGCTCCATATATAAAAACTAAATTATTTAAAAGAAAATAGTTTAAAAATTTATGGCAATTGGCAGTTGCAATATTTAACCAACATATTCATTTTTTTTTCTTAAATTTCTGACCATAATTTTTGCATATTCTTTAAGAAATATTTTATTTTATTTGTCACTATGACCTTAAAGCACATAACCTATTGGGCATATTTAAAAAAAAGAAATGTATTTAACCCCCATGAACATGCATAGCTTTCTTTAAGTTTTAAAACATGTGGAGTAGAGTAATACACTGTATGGGTTAGGTACGTCAGATAAAGAATAAGGAAAATAATTTTTTTGTCTGCTAACTTATATAATTTCCTGTTGAACCGAAGAGTATTGAATTACTTAAGTTAGTTAATAAACATTACAAAGATCAGATTCAGGATTTGGGACAATGTGTGGATAGTTCCTTGTAAATTTTTGCAGACGCTTCGCCAAGGGGGCACTTAGCATTTGCAATGCTATATAACTGGTTTCGGACTACTGAGTGGTTATTAAATTTATTACTTTATGTATTAAAAATAATAGATAATAATGGATATAGAATTTATACAACAGAAATTCTCACAAGTGGAACCTACTTATGAACAAAGTACCTAATCATAAAAATAAATGGTTTCAAAGTTTGTTACTTAACAAAATAAATAAGATAGTAGTTTTTGCCACATTCTGTCATAGGTGTATTAACCTACTTATGAACCAAAGATAATACTACTACAGATAGATGGTTCATTTAAATGGGGCGCTCTGAATCAGTTCGGAGATATCAATGCTTCCGTAAATGCAAATAAAATTAAGTCGGTAACCCCTGCCCCAGCGAAACGAGGTACGAAA
>JAHBCN010000132.1:67500-201773 GCA_019359885.1 Listronotus oregonensis
AATTTCCAAAAAAAAAAATAGTCTTATTTACTTTACTTTTTTTCCAAATTCTTATTAGAGTACTGATTTTAAATATGTATTTAAGAAACAAAAAAAAAAAGAAAGGACACTTTTTGATTTTAAGAGATATGGATATATAATAAAAATTTTTAAAATTTTCTTCTGTAAATTTTGACAGAGTTTAAAAAAAACCTTTTTAATCACTAGTCAATTTGAAACTGTATATATATATATATATATATATATATATATATATATATATATATATATATATATATATATATATATATATAAATATATATATATATATTTTTTTTTTTTTTCCTTTTTTATTCTTGGGAATAAGTTAATAAAGCAAATGGTAAGTTTATTGCAACGTTTCGCACATTATTTATTGTGCTTTTTCGGCAGTATCATAACCTTTTCCATATCCTTCAAAATGTCATGTTCCTTTCATTGCAATTTTAACCCATCAATACTTATATAATATTTATTTTTTTCTTTAACCTTATTTATAAATTTCCTTTTTATTTTGGGAATGGGAAAAAGCAAAGGGGAAGTTTATTGCAACGTTTCACATTATTTATTTGCTTTTCAAGAGTAAGTATCATAACGCTTTTCCATATCCTTCAAAATGTCAACTTCCACCATTTGTTTTTAACCTTTCCCAAAAAATAAAAAAAAATTTAAAAATAATTTAAAAAAAAAAATAAATATATATATAAATATATATATATATATATATATATATATATATATATATATATATATATATATATATATATATATATATATATATATATATATATATATATATATATATATATATATATATATATATATATATATATATATATATATATATAAAACTATATTCTTTTAACTTTTTGCCGCCCTAATAAGTCAATATTTTTTGGATATATCGTCAGCGCCGTTTGATGTTTCATTGCCCTGTTAATGTAAGGGAAGCCTACGCTGCGTGGGTTAGGGCGGATTTATTAATCGTTTCATGTCAATAGAAGAATTATTTTTTTATTAATTTACGATTACATTGCTTTTTAAATTGAAAATCTACCCATGGTTTTTAAGATGACCGGAAACATTGTGATTACTTAAATTAATGTCAACTTTTGTTTTATCGTATTAAAATAGAATTGAAAAATATATCATGCCTGCACGTATGTTGCACGTTAAGTCAGAAAATTGGTACCATTTTTAATTGTCGTACCAAACTAAATAAACTGTTAAAATATTCACATTGTAAAAAATGTCAAATTATTTTCTTTAATGGTATCGAGATAGCGGCATTAATCCTATTTTTATTTTTTTTCCACAGAAACATTATAGTATTTAACAATTTCAATCAGCAAATCTCTTTTACTGGTATTTCTAAATCAACTAAACAATTAGTTTTTTAAAACATCATATAAGTACGTAATAGCTTATGATAAAATAAAACAAATAGGACGTTAACCAAAATTAGCATGGTTAGCCACCTTAGAATTAGAAATAGGACCTACTATTATAGGTTATAACTTACAGAATCCTACTAATCTTAAATTAAATACAAAAGATAGGTATATATTGTCCTGGAAAAGGCTTTTTTGCATATATCTTCCCAAAATTTTTTACCTAAAACTGAAACTGTTTTACATTAAATTTATAATAAAATATCCTTTTTTATTAAAACTTATTTCAGTAAACTTAAATTTAGACGTCAATTTTGTTTCGCAATCATTAACATTTAGTCCCCTGGTACTAGTAAGATTATGTGTAGTAAGTAAGGGATACGTTGTTGCGGTCTAAATTAGTTATTAAGTAGGTTTTGAGATTCTAAAAAAACAGAAGTACAAAAGGGCTAAATTAATTGTCTTTATAACCCCCAAATTTATAAATACAAGAAGATGGTTTTAGATGCTAGGTTTTAAAATTTTGTATGTATTGCTACATAATTCGAATTCTGCCAATTACTCCTTTTTACAAAAATAACACATTACATTGATTTTAACTGTGGATGCCAATTTTTTCAAAGTTACTTTTTGTAAACATTTTTTTTTAATAAATTAATAAATATTTTCACCACAGTGATCTTAAAACAAATACTTGCAGCATTTCTCTTTTTGGAGCAATTATAGTTTGTCGAACTGACTGTTCGCATCCATCGATTAATAAATATAAAATAACATTGTTTTACGCATTTCTTTGATCTAGGGGCAATCCATATGAACCGTGGGCGTCTAACATTACGCTTTTTTTTGCTGATACCGACTTAACTTGTGCGTTCTTAATCTAATTACTAATAGAACCTTAACCACCTTCTGCCAAGACACTATATACCTACTTAAAATTAAAATAAATTTCACCATCTTTTCAATCACCTTATAATCTAATTTGATATGTTTTAAATTGATAAAATTGGTTGTTAACAAGATTTTTGTTTTTTTTTTTAATTTGGTATGAAGTATATACTCCTGGGTATCGGTCCCGGCTTTAAATTTTAAATTACTCCTCTGAAACTTTGTAAGTGGATTCATTTTAGGGCCCCCGCGCACTATCAACTTTTATAAAGCAAATATTTAGTTGGCGAGGGCGAGTAAACATTTTTGTCGGCATAAATAAACCACGTGGGTTTCTGTCTAACCGCGTGCACTGTTAACTATTCAGTTGCTTGACGGCCCATGTTCAGAGCACTTTCATTACTTTTTGCAATAAATAATTTAAACTATTAGCACCTAGTATTATTATTGTCTTTACATTAGAGTCACCGCTAATTTTTCTTGAGTTGGTAGAGCCTGTCATAATGACGTATTTCGGTAAGTTATTCGAGGTCCAAGGGTAACCAGTAATTAATCAAAAGTTTCTATGCTCATTCTAAAGTAAGTAAAGACTTTATTAGAATATTCTTTCAATTTATTAAACAGCTTATAAAATTGATTATCAGAAAGTCCGGAACTAATTATTGGATTACCCAAAACTTTTTGTTTCTTTGCTTATTTTTGCGATGTCTCAGAATGAGCACAACAGCGCAAGAAACTTCTACGAAATCCATAAGCTGAGAAGCAATTATTTAGTCGCCAGTGCGCGATGGCGGGCTACTCACGGGTGAGTAAACTATTTAGTTGCCGGTGATTAAAGTTGCCAGTGCCCGGGGGGCCTTAACTTACAACTTTTTTATCTTCGAAAATTCTGAGAATTGGGGCGTTTATGATGTGATATGCGTTAAACCTGTCAATTTAGCGATATATGGGTAATTTAAAGAATAACTCTTTGTTTTTTACTAGACTTTTACGATTTTTGATTACAATACATCGGAAAATATATTAACCTACAAAAATATTGGAGCATTTAGCGAGACCTACACCCTTAACATATCAAATTCATGATGTTATGTAATTTAAAATTAACTGGCTGATTTTTATACAGTTGCTAGATAAATTATAGTAAAAATATTATGGTTATACTGACCTACAAAATTCAAGGGACTTTTGTCCTCGCCTATGCTCTAAATATATTTGATGCATGCCTCATCAAAAACGGCCAAATTCTCAGAATTTTAGAAAATAAAAATATTTTTATTTCAAAATTTACAGTCCGGACTGATGCCTATCAAATACATCTAGAATTTTATAAAAACACGGGCTAAAATTTTATTCCCACGATACCAAGTTATCTTTGTATAAACGCCAACCGTGGACAAGTTTTATACATAGTTATTAAATGGGACATAATAATCATTCTTGCCGATTCTTCAGATTCGACATTACAAATTTCAAGTGCTTTTGTCTAATAAATTGAAAATATCAATTAAGATAAACTTACAGCA
Source organism: Listronotus oregonensis (assembly GCA_019359885.1). Lineage (NCBI taxonomy): Eukaryota > Metazoa > Arthropoda > Insecta > Coleoptera > Curculionidae > Listronotus > Listronotus oregonensis. Next base: position 71,324 of record JAHBCN010000132.1, read on the forward strand.
CACACAAATAAAATGGATGTTTAAATAGCTCTATTGTTTCAGTTTGTTTTTTTTTTGGTATACTCGCCTTACTACTTTTTGGAAAATTGGACCACTTCGGTATAACGAGCTGAACTTGTTTAGCCCTATTGACCCCTATGAACTTGCAGATCGCCTGCAACAAAAAAGAAGAAAACCCTCCGAAAAAACCCTAAAATCAAAATTACAGGGGATTTTCCTCCTTTTTGTTGCAGGCGATCTGCAAGTTCATAGGGATCAATAGGGCTGAACAAGGTCAGCTCGTTATACCCCGGAACCTGGAACGAAGTGGTCCCATTTTCCAAAAAGTAGTAAGGCAAGTATCCCAAAAAAACAAACTGAAACATAAATCCGCCACAAAACTGTAGAACATATTTAGCTCTATTGTTATAAAATTACTATTTATTTAACATATTTGTAAGATTTCATTATTCCACACTAAATTCTAAGGGTAAAAATATATATTTTTACTAGTAACAGTAAAACAAAGACTTTTTAACTAAAATAAAACTGTATCTAAACAAGTTCAACATTTAAATAGTTATTATTTTAATAATTTAGAACAATAATATGTTTAACAATAATTATTCAATTTTTTTTTATGTGGAAACATATAACTATTTTTTTACAAACTGAATTATGATAATTAACAACTAAGATGCAATTTGAATTTGATGTCGGTTAACAACTAAGTTGTTATTTGATTTTTTTTAAATTTTTTTAAATTGGAAGTTAATAGCAGTCAATAATTAGTATGTTTTACTAAAGTTACTTTCTATAAATATATTAGATGTGGTAGGAAACCAAAATCTTTTTAGATCGTTTATGCTAGTCAAAAAAAATCTTATTTCACTTTCCGCAATTAGCTTATTAAATAAACATACACGGGGTGTCAGTTGTCTTTAAAAGCTCATTTACTCAGTACTAACACAAGTTTATATTTGGGTACCTACAGTATGCACCTTATAATTAAAAACTATTTTTAGGTAGAGATAGTCCAGTATGCCATGTTTGAAGTATTTTTAAGCTATATAATCTCAGTCGGTTTTTATATGCTTACTTTCATTTTTTTTTAATTGTCAAATATTTGTTTTGATATTATAGCCTGTAATGTCGTTTAAAATACTCTTTTTGATTAACCCTGTAGATAATTGATAATAGTTTTGACATATAGAGGTTACGCGTTTATATGCCCATAGATTTTTATTAAAAAAGCTAATGTCGGACTTATGTCATCTGACATTTGTAGCAAGTCTGGTAAGATTTGATTTATATAAGATCATGCGGCAACAATGCCACTAAAGAAAACACTAAAAACAAATTAACCAAAAAATATTATGCATAATAAATAGTAAAAAAGTAATATTTTTTGACAACAAAAAACAACATAATTTTTTATACGTACCCCCGAAAAAAATTAAAGGTTTAAAGTAAATAAATAATATATATATATATATATATATATATATATATATATATATATATATATATATATATATATATATATATATATATATATATAATATATATATATATATATATATATATATATATATATATACAGGGTGTAAAAAGTATGATGCTCATCATTTTAATGGGCGATAGTAGAGCTCAAAACAAGTCAAAAAGTTCATATAACATTTGTGTCAAAACTTGACAGATTTTTGTCTAAACGATATCAAAGATACAAGCTTTGGTAGCAATTATTCTGAAACGCTTAACAATTGGCAACTTTCATCTTAATCGCTCATCGGTGAATTAATTTCCTAATAAAATAAACTAAGTTTTAAAGGTTTCAGTTTACAAATAAAAAAAAACAATAATAGTATTTCTCCCAGTAAAAAATTAAAAAAACAATTGTCAACAGTGCTACCGCAGCGTGGAGTTCGTAGTCAGTCGTGCATTGCCGCGTCGCGTATTGCTGTACTCGCCACGGATTTAAGTACGTTTGTTTATTTCGGCGTTAAAGTTAAAAATCATGTTTTCAAACCGGGAATATGCCGATATGCTTTTAATTTACGGTGAAGCACACCAAAATGCTAACGAATACATCCATTTCGAACAACCATAGTACAAGTGTACCAAAGAGTTTTGGAAACGGGATGTGTGCAACCGAGAAATATAAATAGAGGACCTGGGAGGCACATAAGTGTGGAACAAGAGGAAATAATTTTGGAAATTGCGGAAGAAAATCCTGGTATTAGTACGAGGTCATTAGGCCGCGAAGTAAACATATCACACTCCATAATTCCCAGGACCTTACGGGAAAATCTTCTTTATCCTTATCACCATCAACGTGTGCAGGCTTTACTACCCGAAGATTTTCCACGCAGATTAGCATTTCGCCAATGGTTTTTGCAAAAAAACAATGAAAATCACCAGTTTCTTGGTAGCATTTTAGTTACTGATAAATGTACTTTTACCAGAGATGGGATATTAAACTTCCATAATACACATACTTGGTCACAAGAAAACCCCCATACCATTCACGAGGCCCATTTTCAACAACGTTTTAAAATAAACATTTGGGCGGGTATTCTGGGTGATAATGTAATTGGTCCTTTCGAGTTACCTCCAAATCTTACAGGGCCAGCGTATTTAAATTTTTTGTCACAAAATTTACCTCAGCTTTTGGAAGACATCCTGGAGGACTTGACTTTGCAACAAAGGCTAAATTTATGGTTATAAGTGAGGCTTGTGTAGAAAGTGGAGGACGACATTTTGAGCAACTTATTTAAATGTAAATGTAACTGCTTTTTTTATAATTAGAGACTTTCTATTCTTTAAGCAAAATAAAAAAGTGCCATTTTAAAACATTATAATTTGTGTTCTTAAAATGGATATTTAGCCCATTCTTTTGGTAAGTACGACTATTTTTTAATTACAAATAAAAACCAAACAATAATTATATATTGTTTTTACCTAAATTTAATTTAATTAAATATCAAAATAAATTGCAAAAGGTAATTTTTTTATTTGTATGTAAATAAACATCTTCTTAAAAAAAAGTGTAAACATGCAAATTGTCGCAAAAAAACGTTCGAAGCTCCGAGTCACTTCGACGAAACGGGTGCGGTGTTGCCAATTTTTTTAAACTTTAAAAGGCCATATTTTGAAAACAATTAACTTTTGACCTATATGTTCTGGACTTTTTCAACTTGTTTTGAGCTCCACTATCGTCGATTAAAATCGTGAGCATCATACTTTTTACACCCTGTATATAAAATAAGTTTCCTGATATTTAAGTTCGTTCAGTCGGTTTTATGTCCGTATTATTCAAAATACACTGGCATCGATATTTTTACATTTTGATACTCACTATTTTGATCACACCTATAATTATAAACATTTATACTAAATTCTATTTCTAGTAGTATCAACAACAACACCCTTAAATTCCATAAAATATATTGAAATTTAAAATTTTTCTTAAAACTTAAATAAAATTTTCAGGTTGTCCCTTAAGAAGAAAGGGCATGTTTGGTGAGATCACAAACGATAATGTTTGATGCACCTATCTATTTTAGCCCCCAAGCTAATTTTATTGCTATTTTTTTGGATAATTATGTAATCAAGATGACTTAAATTAGGTCAGACCATTGTTGTTTTGTTGATTATTGAGAATACGAGGTCGTTTACTTAGTTAACTAGCAGCTTTTTTTGCGTTGACTAATATGGTGAAAACAAAAAAAAACCGAAGTTGATGGACAAGTTTTAATTAATTTAAGTCACCCTTTACATAGCGAATTGGAGGATCAAAGCTTTTGAGAGTTCCTATAGGTTGATTACAAATATTTTAGCACTTAAAAGCACGGACCAATTTAAAAAAATCCCCTTACTGCTTGTTTTAAATTACTGGTCGTATTAACATTTTCTTCTGGGTGGTTTTTGTTCCAGTTTTTAGGCAAGACTCTAAAAGGGTACTACAATCAGCAGTATTTTAAATTATTATTTTTTTAAATATCTGAGTTAACGTTCTAGAAAATGAAACTTACTCACCTAAAAAAATGCTGCCTTTATGTTGATGTTTTATAGTAGGTAGTTGGTTGTAGTGCTTAGTTATCGCGTGCTATGTTGAGTTGAGTATTTTTTTAGAAACTTTTTATTTAAAAAAAATGTCAAATAAATAATGCTTCCACCCATGGCATATAACACTTTTCTATTTTAAATGACTTATTGTCTCATGTGTTTAAATATTTGTGATCTAGCAGTTTGTGAAAAAAGGTAATATCTTATACTTTTAAAACCGTTTTTGTAGGCAACTAACTTCATTAATATACATTTTCTATCGTAGGAAGTTGGTATTTTGAAACAAGCTGATTTGTTGATCAACCACGTAAAAGTCCGTTTTGGTTTAAAATAATGCATACGATGTTAACAATAGTTCTTAAAACAAAATTTCAACAATTAATTTACTTGAATTGTATCTTTATAGGTCAGTTAGTTCGAAGTGCATTAGGATTTAAACGTTTTTAATGGCCGGTTGCACCAGCAATTTTAAGAAACCCTTAGCGTTAGGTATTCCTAAAATCGTTAATGTAGCCAATTACAGTACTTGTTTTTAATTTAACGATTACCTTTGCTATGGTATTGTTGGTGCAACCGGCCATAATAGTATTAAAAAATCCAGGTATTTTCTTAAGGTACATAAACACTATTATCTTAATTATATTTTAGGAATGTTACTATGTAGATTGCTACTTTTATTAACCTGATTTCAAAAAAGTGTAGGATTCCCACAAGGGTCAACAACTCAACTTGATATACAAATACATTATTTTAGATATTTTGTTTTTGAACACACATATATGAATCATTTAACCATTTACATCAAGGAAAAAACAGTAACAGACACCTAAAATTTGTATTATTGTGAATATCAATTTATATTCTAACCATAAAAATTGACGGATAGTCTTTACAAGTCATGTCCAAGACGGTCCATTTCATTTAGCAAAAATTCAACGTCTTTTTCGGTAACAGCAGCAGAAGAAATGATGTTTCTAAAGAAGTTTGGACGTCGGTCATCTGGTTGGTATCCTACCATTAAGGTACCAGCTTGCATCATTCTTGCTTTAAGAACAGGACACAACTGGAATTAAAAAACAAAACCTTAAAATTTAAGAGTGCACTGAGAAAACTGTTTAAAGATCATCATTAAAATTTTAATAACCGTTATTAAATTTTGTTAATAAAATAGGGGATGACTAAACGGTTTAATAGATGTCATTAAAGTCAACTTATAGCTTTACTTTAATAATAATTATTAAAGGACTTTAATAATTTTTTTTTAATTTCTTTAAATAATTATTATTAAAGTCAGTTAATAGTGGTAACTAAATTACTTTAATAATACGGATTACTTTACCATCCGTATTTTTGGCGACCTGCATATATAGTTATAAAAGATAATTATATCTATATGGCGACCTGCAATGGTATGCATGAGCGCTTGTTCCCGGAAACAATATTCATGCTTCATGCATACGAAATAGCATGCGAAAAAAGATTTGTTCCCGGGAAAAATCGCTCGAAAATACCGCTGCGGGGGTCACACTTCACACTGTAAGTAAGCCGATCACTAAAAGGGGCCCATGATTAAAATCTTTATTGCAGAAGACAAAATTGTACAACACGCCATTATCATATTTCACCGATACAACACGTAATTTTTTTCTGTTCAGTGACGCGTACCTTCAAAAACGGGAACTCTTTAAGAAATGACCGTTGCGGCAGACTCCACGCAGGGTTTCTACTCTTTCGGTTTCTGCCTTCGGTACTCTTCGGATTAATTCGGCGACTTTTTGTTAAAGGGTTTAATGATCATCTTTAAGGGTTTAAAGATCATCTTTAAAGGTGTTGCAGTTGCTATTTATCTTGTTTATTATGGCTGCAAACTATTTAATAAGGTTTATTAATAAAAAAATCTGTAAATCTGTTTAATAAAAACTATTATACACTTTAATTAATTTTATAAAATACTTTAATAAATTTGTTTTTTTTTTTTATTTTCTACGATCAAGTAGTAGTATCAATTAATCTTGCTAATAATTATTATTAATGCCATTAATAAAAACAATTAAATGTTTTCTATAAATGAAGTTTAATTCTGAATATAATTTGGTTTAAAAAGTCTTATTAAAAAAAATACAGTGGCTTTTAAATCTCTAATTAGGATAATTAACAAAAAAATAATTAAAGACTTTAATTATCGGATTTTTCTCGGTGTGTCAAAGGAGTTAATGACCTTTCTTGTGTTATTGTTGTTTTAATTCTAAAAACTACTTAATTTGAAAATATAATTTAGGATACAAAATCATGGATTAAAAAAAGATAGAACAGGTAAAAAATATGTACCAATTACCGCAACGTTTTAAAAGATTGGCTCAAAAATCCGAAAAAAAAGAACGCGATGAGTTTTTATTATATGGGTAGTTGTCTAGAAAGTTGCAGCAACTCCGATTTTAACCAAATTTGGTATACGAGGGTTGCTTGGGGCGCTGATCACATATCTGAAAAAAAATGGCGAAAACATTTTTCAGATATCCATAATTAAACTTGAAAATTAAACTAACTTTATTTACACTATATTCCCTTTTTTTGTACACAATTCTTGATTTTTATGCTAAAGTGGCACACGATATTTTAAAAACATGTTTTTAAAACTTCTTTTTATCCTTATTTGACACCCTGTTTTCAATAAATTGCGAAGTTTCACTTTCAAACGGGGCGGCCATGTTTGCTGAAGAATTCTCCAGTTTATGCATGGTTGCGGCGTTTGAAATTTAAGGTTTGCAATTAAATGGAAAAAAACGTATAAAATAAATATAAAAACAAGATTTTAAAAGGTGTTTAAATACTGTATTCCAATTTAGTGTAAAAATCAGGAATTCTGTTAAAAAAGAAGAAGGAATCGTGTAAACGAGGTTAGTTTAATTCTCAAGTTTAATGATAAAAATATCTTGAAAAGGAAATGTTTCCGTCAATTTTTTTTTAGATTCGTGATCAGCGTTCCAAAAAACCTCCGTATACCAAATTTGGTTAAAATCTGCGTTACGGCAACATATTTTGAAACAATAAATAACTTTATTTTTATAATAATTAACAATGATATTATAAAAATCACCAATATATTATGAGACGTAGTGATCAATATGCACGTTAAAGCTAATAAAAAAATATTAAAAAATGTTGTCCATCGCCTTAACCGTTATATTCAATTTATTTAAGTTTACCTTTCCAAGCTCTTGCTCCCTGTGTTTGTTATGAGGCATATTTCTCAGCCGGGTGGGAATATACCAAAAACTAACGTTTACCAATTCAGGCTCCATAATAAGATAAAATTTGTCCGGTTGATCTTTAATTCTTTTTACCATGTATTCAGATAATTCCATTAGCCGATCCATGTGTTTTTCAAATCCCTCATCGCCCTAAAAATAATAATTTAGGTGACTTTGAATATAAATTTTAATTTAAATGACTTATGTCCAAGTTATCACCAAGTCCTGGCATTTAAAACTAATTATTAACGAAAATAATACCGTAGAGTTTCGTAGTTCGCTTAAATTCGACGAGTGTCGGTAGCAAAAAAGAATATTGATAATGATAATAAAAGCATATAAACCACTTTAAATTAAATTTTAAATAGTAAAAATAATATAAATTTATAGTTGCTCAAATTTAAATACCACGAAAATGACATAAACATAATATATTTAATTTTTTTTCCTTATTCGCCTTTTTGAGTCATGACGAAATTATTTTATTATATCCTTAACAATAGTTTTTACCTTTGAGCATATACCTATGAAGGTGAACAAGTATGCGAGAGAAAAAGAAGAATCACAGTATAACCTTTCTCTCTCGCTTCAATATTGTGATTGGTCGGTGGGACAGGTATATATTCCCCTCTGCGTGCTAATTGGTCGGCCTTCAGCACGTTGGAGCGAAAGAAAAGGGTTATACTGTGAATCTTCTTTAACTCTCGCTCGCTTATCCGCAATTCCGGGCGGCTAGGCTGCTGTTATAGGTATATGTTCTAAGGTTTGTACATTTGTTTAGGAATAGTCAAATAGAGACGAAAATATAACTTCATTTAAAAAGATCTTTTAAAGATATATTTGTTATTAAATTTTTTAATTATCAATTTGTAAGCGTACGTATATAAAGCTTTCTATCTTAAAATCATGACCGGTTTTATATGATACGTTAGGGCATTGGCATATACAGAGGAAACTGGCTGACGGACTGCATCCCCCCTCCCCCAAAGCCTCATATTATCATTATATAGATTTTTTTTTCGCAGATAATCGTTTATTTTTATTTTTATTTTTTTTTGGTGCAAAAGTACCCTAGCTTACACACTTAGGTTTATAGATTGGTTGCCCACTAGTTATTTTATCTCATTATTTGTAAAAATATTAAAATAAAGTTTTTTTTTCCGAATAATATGGTTATTAATATAATTCTACATAAAAATAAATATATTCAAGTTTTTAAAACCTACTGTCGGTACAATAAAAATAAAAATTTAACTGATTACAAATTGGGTTACCACAAAGAGTTCGACAAAATGTTAAATAATTAACTTACACCCTGTATGTATTTACAAAAATGACATTTGCTTTTATCTCATATAATAATACTGTGAAACTACAGCAGAACCTGGACTATCGATATTATCGTCTACACGAATACACGGATGCATCGACTTCATTTGATAGCCGTTCCAAGCACAGTGTTTTATGGGTTGCCTAAGTAGTAGGTTACATTTTTATTGATTAAATGTGATTTTTTTAATAACTACGTGCTTAGAAGTTAAAACAAAAAGGCTTAAGAAAAAATAAAGTAAAAATAAACTGTACGAAAAGAAAGTATAAAAGACTTGTTTTATGGCTATTCAGATTTTTTATTTAAAAAAGTAATTCCCCAGGTGAGGCTCGAACTCACAACCCCGGCATTGCTCACGACTACTGTCTTATAAGTACCGTGCGCTAACCAATTGCGCCACTGGGGACTGACAAATATGATTTAAAAGGCAGTATTTAAACCAAATGGTGACTCATTAAAAATGTTTAAACAAACACCTACTAAATACTTAAGTTTAGGATTTACATAATTTAAAAACCTAAACTATTTGTATTACCTTTAAGTTTTTAATTATATAGAACATTTTTTTAATGAACGCATAACCCGTTACAACATAAATTAAAATTAATTAAGCAAATAAGACAAAAACCAAAAATTAATTACAAAAACTGCCATAATTTTAACTCGTCTATTTGTTTATAGCTTATAGCATATAAAATAGCACAAATTCTTGAAGAGTTTTGGAAAAGCCAGTAAACACCACTGGTGCGCACGTGTTACATCTTATATCTGTAAATAAATACGGGGTACATGTGAAAAGTTTAACTTATTGTTAGGTACCTACGACGTTTTAAATTATACCAGACGCAGGGCCGGATTTAACTTTTTGCCGTATATATATTTTTGCCGCCCTAAAATGTCAATATTTTTTGGGTATCAGAACGAAAAATTTAGCATTAAAAGAATGTAAACTACACTAGTAGGTAATTCTTATAAAAATGAAGTAAATTTGGCCGGATTTTTTTTTATCTATTCGTTAAATATTAAAAAATATATATATTAATTTACGATTACACTTTCTTAAAAATTAATCTTAAATTTGTCGCCTTAGGCTTCAGCCTACTCAGCCTTTGCGTAAATCTACCCGTTACCAGAAGGTCTAACGAATAATTATTAATAATGTTTTGGGTTGTTTATAAACTATAAAAACTGGTTTTTATTAACCTTTAGTAGTAAAAGTTGGTATGTGTGGTTTTTGAACTTTTTTTATTTTTCATTTCGGGCAGTATACAGGGTGTAAATTAAGTATGTGTGGCCAAACTAAAGGGTTTTATTCTTTACATAAAAAAGGTTTTAAGCTGTGTTGTTTTTACTATACAGGGTTTTACAAAAGGTTTTTTTTTAAAATAATCAGAACGTGAAAATAAGTATGGCGTTGAAACTGAATGACAGCTTTTATTATTATTATTATTTTTTTATAGAAATATAAGCAAAAAATTGTTTGTCCTACTTTGCCAGTAGCGTGCACAGGGGTAACAATTTTTTTTTCTATAGGACGTCACTTTTTTATTTCAAACTGATAGGATTTTTTCATGTAGCAATTAAAACTAGACGAAAGTTAGCTTTTGAGTATTTTCGCTTAAACTGTTTACGACAAAAATAGAAACATATTATAAACATAGGCATTAAGTGATTTATTTTTAATGCAATGTTTTAAAAAATAACGAAAAATAAGAGTTTATAAAAGGAAAAAAAAACAACTCCACAGTCATAGCCAGGCACGTCAACGAATTGAAATCCGCCTTGGATTTTTTCTTTACGGGCATTTAATATCCCTCCGATACTATTTCAGGGTTTTTTAAACATTTTTTTAAAATAAAAATAAATATTTGTTGTTAACTAAAAAATACATATCTTTTGTTTTTATGTGTTAATGTAACCTACTAATAATTTTTTGAAAAACAACTAATAATACCACAGAAAGGTAAGATACAATTTAATTTCATTATTAAATAAAGACATAGAGAACCTGCGTGACCTTGTGATTATGCACTAGCGCTTATGGTGGCAAAATTTAGAATTTAGTATGTGAGAGAAATTTAATTTTATACTGATCGCTATAGTAATTATAAATTAAGTATTAAAATATAAAATGTCAAACATTGTAATTATAAAGAGTAGTTTTCAAAAAATAAATTTCCCGGATTTACGGTTGTTATCTGATAAAAATGGTGAAAATTTATTCCCATGTAACCATTTAAAAAATGTTGAAGAATGGAATTTTGGAAGTACTACATAGTTAGATAGAAGCTCAAGTCATACATCAAACTAGTATTAAACATCATTTTGATCTTACACTTGATGTAATTTTTTAAATAATTATTATTCTTGTAAACTTTCAAAATTAATATCTCGATTACAACAAATCCTAAAGATTTTTACCAGAAATAATTTTAAAATACCTTACGGTTTATTTATTTATTTATTTATTTTTTTTTTGAAGAGCAATACATAAACCTAGGGATGCGACATCGAAGCCAAACATCGATGTTAAACATCGATGGCAATATCGAAACCTGACCATCGATGGTAACGATATATCGAACATACAACATCGATGTTTTTCTAACATCGATGGTACGATGCGATGGTTCGTTCATGGTCTATTAGCATTATTAACAATAAAGCTACGAATATTACTAAAGACAGCTTTATTTATTTATAATATACAAGAAATAATACATGTTTCTAAACTAAAATGAAACTCTTAGTAAAAAAGATAATTAAAAAAACTGAGAACATTTTTCTTTATAAAAAAAATTATAGATCCCAATAAGATTTTTTAATGCTTTGTAAAAAAAGTTATTTTAATAATAATTTTCCCTAATCCTGTTTCGCTGATGAGTTACTGTTTGCCCTGCTTTTGAAAACAGCCGTTCTGATGGAACGAAACAATAACAGACAAAAACTTCGGTGCAATTGTGGCTAGAATGGGATATCTAGAAGCGTTTTTCTGCCACGAGCTAAAGGGGTTAACATTTGTATGTATGTATGTTTAAAATTGTTGTCCTTTTTTTAAAAAGACTTCTTTAATCTTATATAACATTTAATTATTATTTATTTATAAATAAATGGGCAAGACGTTTATGTCTTTACCAAACTTTACATAACAAAGAAAGACACATCATAAAAATTTTTAGTACATACTTGGGATTATTTGTTTTTAAAACATTGTTACTTTTTTTATCTTTGCAAAAAATATCGATGTTGGAAGGCAACATCGATGTTATCATCGATGTTTTCGATACCCGACCATCGATGGCAAAACATCGATATCGATCAACCAACCGTCGATGTTTTTAGACCATCGATGAACATCGCGCATCCCTACATAAACCTAAATTCGTATGGAAAAAAATTATAAGGTAAAATTTTAAAAAAAAATGCGTTTTTCCGTTCTTTTTTTGCTTCGTTTTTCAATATATTTTTGTAGACTTTTTTTGCTTTTAGGAGGTGTCACTTCGATAGGAAAGTTAATTTTAAACAACTTTTGTGTTAACGTCTATTTACGAAAAGTGCCTAGAATTTGAAATCAAATTAAAAATAATAAAAAGTAGGCAAGTTTGCCCTTATCTTAAAAATGCACCCCTTTAAATGGTAGCAGTTCGCGATTTTTTAATATTTAAGAGTCAATTGAACATTTAAAATAAAGAAACCCTAATCCTCCGCTTTCTGACATAGTCAATAAATAACCTAACAAATTGATAAAATTTTGTAAAATTCAAAAAATCATATATTTGTCAAATTTTAATGAAACTACATCTAGCTAGGCTTATTTTAAAAATTGCGCCAAAAAAAGTTATGGACAAAAACCTAAAAAATTATATTAAAAAAAAGATTTAAAAAATTATATAAATTCGTTTTTCGCATCTAATTTGCAAAAACAATGTTTTTAACCACAAAATATTGCACTTCACTAGAAAATTTTATTTTCTATATTTTTGCTTAAAACGCAAAACGAATACAAATTTATATTTGACTCAATTTTACTGTAAGTATTACAATACAACAACCAGTTTTACCAGATCTTGGCTTGTTTTTAACGTTTTTTCCACTCATAATCACTTAATTATAATTTTTTTATTAATATTTATTGTTTCAATAAGTTATTGTAATACAATTAGGTATTAGATGTATTACAATAACTTATGTATTTATGTATTAAATTTGTAATAATTAATAAAAAATTACATAATTGTGAGTCAGTATTGAAATGCATGTTTATAAACAGCTCGTCCTCACGTACGAACTTACAAAACTAACGAGAGAGGCGCCACTAGTTTTTACGCAGGTTCTCTTACGTTATTTGTTTTTCATTTTCATTAAAAACTGAACATTAAAAAGTTCAGGTTAAGAGTTGAGATTACCAATCGCCAATTAAGAGTGCATTTACGCTACACCTTAAGGGTCGGGCCAAAGGACGCGGAGACGGTGGGCGGAGACTAACAAACTCCCACTACCACAATTTTCGTATAGCCGCATTAAAAATATTATATTTTATTTAGGTTCTTTCAAATTCGGTGTATCGGTGCGATGTTGTTTCCGATTGCAAGCCTACAGGAGATAACGTTTTTCGGTAACGATTTTTTACTTAAATGACATAAATTATACACCATTTTAAAGGTAAGGAAATAATCTATGCCTCTGCTGTAACGGATTTTTGAAATATGAGTCGAGTTAAGAAAAAATAGTATCTAAACATAACCGATTTTAGGGTGACTTTCACTCAAGGAAATATTAAAAATTAAATCCAAATTTAAAAAACTATTACAGCAGAAGCCTAGATTTAAGTGTTGGCTTTCATATAGTTGTTTAAAATTATCGATAACTTATACCGTTTTTGAGAAAAACATTATGCCCCGAACCCCAAATTGGATCCAATTTTCGCGGCGCGAATGGACTTTTAATGCCCAAGTTGGTTTTTTGGCGATCGGTTTGGTGTTAAATTTTGCATACCATATATTTTTTCATATTTTCAGGATGTATTTCGGTTTTCGTGTTTTTAAGAAATAAAGATATAAATTTATTTCATGAAATCAGCGTGACCTGATTTATTTACTTTTTTCTTGAGTTATATCTACTTTACCTTTGCTCTCCATTGCAACCATAATTTAAAAATATCATTGTGTCTTCCGCACTGAATAACTTTGTCTCCTGTGTCATACTGAATATCGTACAGTTTGTCCTGCATAAAGAGGTAATCTGCAGCCATCTGGTTACAGCTCATAAGTAGACCCTAGTAAAATAAAATATATGCATTTCTATTACAAATGGAAAAGTTTGATTTTTGCTGAAACAAAATCTTTTAGGTAGATACTTTAGAAAGCTAAGGATTTTTCCGAATTTTATTACCATTTATAAGCTATAAGAAATAAAAGTAATGAAACGCACAAATTCTACAAAAATTAATGTAGCTCGACCTATACTTAATGAAAGTGCATAATTTTTAAGTCCTGATTTTGTAGATTATTTGGTTTTAATTATCGTTTAAAAAATTCGATAGATAACAGTGTAACTTTTGTTTTTGAATTTTAACTTTTATCACAAACACTATTAATAATACAAATAGCTGTACCAATTTAAAGTTAAGAGATTTGAATAAGTATGATGACTTGATAAAATATACATATTTAATAAAAAAAAGATATTTAAACCAAGCTAATAAATAAGTAAATTACCTTGCACCCTTAATAAAATATTTTCTGGATAAGATTTATTTTCTCACACTAATTTCTGTCGCTTTTAAAAAACAGTTTAGACAACTGGACTAGTGAAAAAAATTAATCAAAAAATCATTAATGATCAGGACTTACATCTTCCTTAAAATGAATTGTAGAACACTGTAAGAGAGCACCCATAAGTTTGTGTGGATTCCAAGTTACCGATTGAGCCCTGAAAAAAAAGTTTACTTTGGTTAAACAATCAAGATAAAACTTATTTTAAAACATTGTTCTTATAAGTTCTTTTCAGATAATTTTATTTTAGGGGTTAAGAATTTTTGTATTAAGTCGCAGTGGTAATTTTGTATAATTATTTTTTTCCTGCTGCGATACTTTGATTTTCGTCAAGTAAGTAAATTACGTAAATTAGTGTTCTACAAAATAAATAGTGTTTAAAAATCCAATTTCTAAAATTTATCTTTAGAAACGCAATTGAGTTAAATTTAATAAGAATAAAGTCCATTGCAAATCGGACAAAGTATACTAATAAATTTGACAATACTTTATGTACTTGTGTGTAATATTATATGTATATACATGTGTACTTACTGTGTAAAAAAATAGTCAAACCTAGTTATTTTTGCAACATCAAGTGAATATCCATAATATTTTTATCACATTTATAATGTTCGACAAAGTGAATTTATACCAAGTATGCCAATTTCTGTTTTTAAATGAACATATTCTTTGTCAAAAATAAAAAACAAAATTCCAGCTTGATAAAATTTATATGGTCATAAAATTGCAAAAAAACACTTTTTAAAGAAACACGCAGAAAAGACAAGTGTCCATATTATTTTTGATCTAATTTAAAGCAGAAAATATTGCCAAAGTTAAATTACAACTCATGAAACAAATGAAGATCACTGTTTTATTTGCATTAAAACTGTTTCCCAGATACGTTACAAAAGTTATCGCGTGGTCAAGGACGAATCATTTTCTAGAACAATATTATCTACATTTTAGAAATGTTTAAATAAGGGGTTTTCATCAAAAAATTAAAAAGCGAATTATTAACTTGAATAATATTTTAATGATCGTTTTGGATCCAACACTTTTTTATATTCGCCTATAACGAGCTCCAAAGTTCTTGTAGGTAGCTATTTAGTTTCAGTTTGCTGAATTGAAGATTATATTTCATCTAATACACCTTTTCAAAATAAAAAATAAGTTGCATATTTTTTAAAGCAATATTTAATATAAAGTTAATTTTATACTTTTTTTTTTATAAGATTCATACGAAGTTTTAAATATTAACAACCCAATTCTGTATGTTATCCACTATGACTCTCTTCCTAGACGCGTCTTGTCAGTAGGGCTGTAGCGAGTGCACAATGAATAACAGAAATAAAAAGCGTCTTCTTATAGAACAAATATTATTGTTCATCGGTAAGATATTTAATCTTAACGTTGATGCCTTACTGAAATCACATTCAGCAATATATATATATATATATATATATATATATATATATATATATATATATATATATATATATATATATATATATATATATATATATATATATATATATATATATATATATATATATATATATATTATATATATATATATATATATATATATATATATATATATATATATATATATATATATATATATATATATAAAGTGTCACTTCTTTTTGATTTAAAAATAAAGCCAAATAATGTGCATAAGGATGATCACGTGACTTTTTTGGGCTGTCAAATTTGAAATTTTTTTCAAAAAATCGCAAAATGAGGCAATATCTTTTTAAATTTTGAAAAATGGTACAAGAAAAAGTTTTATATTTTTAAATTTTACATCTACGTACCAATTTTTAGCTCTCTAGTATTTTTATTTTTTTCCAACTTTTAGTAGTTTTCTACTATATGGATTATCCAAATTTATTTAAAACCCTCTAAAACTATTTTTTACAATAAGATTAACTTTTAAATGTAATCCGGATACCTAATAATGCTGGTACCAATAATTTTGTACAAAAATAGAAAAACCTTAATGAAAAAATAGCGTCAAACTTGATGCAAATGTGGTATAATTTTCACAAAAACTGACAAAACACACTTAATTTCTGTTTGTTATTAAACAGTTACATTAAAAAATCGGACAATATTATGAAATTATTGTTAATTTAAATACTGATAATTAAAATGCTTTTTCAAAACTCTCAGTGCAATGTTAAAAACATAAACCCTTGCATTAACCATTGATCGTAACGCAACATAGGTTAAGAGCGACATGAGAACAATTGAACAAAATTAATGAAGCAAAATATCTGTCCCGTCAAGAAAGCAGTTTTATAATATGTTTTTCTTAAAATGTTATCATTTTTTTGGAAAAAAAAAATATTATAAAATAACACAAATAAACAATTTCTCGACAACTGCTTTCTTGACGTGACAGATATTTTGCTTCATTAATTCCGTTCAATTGTTTTCATGACACTTTTTTTTTAACATTGCACCTAGAGTTTTGAAAAAGCATTTTAATTACCAGTATTTAAATTAACAATAATTTCATAATATTGTCCGATTTTTTAATGTAACTATTTAATAACAAACAGAAATTAAGTGTGTTTTTCAGTTTTAGTAAATATTATACCACATTTGCATCAAGTTTGACGCTATTTCATTGGGGTATTTCCTACTTTTCTACAAAATTATTTATACCAGCCTTATTAAGTAACAGGATTACATTTAAAAGTTAATTTTAAATAGGTTCAAATAATCTAAATAGTAGAAAACTACAAAAAGTTGGGAAAAATAAAAATTGTACTAGAGAGCAAAAATTAATATGTGGGTGTAAAATTGAAAGATATGCAACTTTTTCCTATTCCATTTTTTGAAATTTTTAAAGATAATACCTTATTTTGCGATTTTTTGAAGCAAAAACATTTGGCAAAAAGGAATTTTACCCAAATTAATAAATGAAAAATTTTCCCATTTGATGCGGACTTATATATATATATATATATATATATATATATATATATATATATATATATATATATATATATATATATATATATATATATATATATATATATATATATATATATATATATATATATATATATATATATATATATATATATATATATATATATATATATATATATATATATATATATATATATATATATATATATATATATATATATATATATATATATATATATATATATATATATATATATATATATATATATATATATATAAAAAGGTAATAAATTTCTTGGGTATCGGTCCAGGAGAGGGCTAATTAAAGTGAAACACTTCTTAGTTTAACGAGCTTTCGAAAATATTTATTTCCTTCTTCAGGTCTACAATATGGAAAAAAAACAATACAATAAAAAGCAAATCTTTCTGAATTTTAGGTATACTTACAATAAATGCATTATTAAGAAGTTGGTAACATCAACAACAGCTGAATTTTACAATGTATAGATACAGGATATTGTTAAGTTTTCGAAAAATTCATATTAATGTTTCTTAGTTCTAAGCTGATACATTTTTAAAAAATTTTATAATTATTATTAAATGTAAGACTAGTACAGAATGGATGGATTTCTATACCACTTTATTCGTTTCAGGGTCTTTTTTAGTTTAACATGTATTTTTTTAAGTTTTTATTTTTGGAATGCGAGTATAAGGTCCGGGCATATCTAGGTTAAAGTTAAGATATTGTTAACTTAACTGGAAGATAGATTTACTTATGACTGAATGTGCAAGTAATATGTAAAATTGAAAAATTAGTAATGGTAAAAAAAAATATTTTTAAACAGTAAATATGTAGTGTCTTAATGATCAAAGCTCTTATCCCCACATTAAGAGCAGGGTTGAGCGTGTATGGTTGTGGGTGTAGGATACCCTTTCTATCCCCCTGGGAAGTGTTTGTGGGGGCGTGTATGGGATTTTTAAACCCCATTTTCACCTGGGGGATTTTTGGGGGGGTTTTGGGTGCACCCCCATCGTCAAATTTGGGTGCTGGTGGGGGTTGTTTGGGTGTGTGTGTGTGTGTGTGTGTGGGTGGTTTTTGGGTGGGTTTTTTTTTTTAACGTAGGGACCAAGAAAACACAAATTATAGATGTATGATGTTTTTTTCATTCCAGATTTTATGTTTTATTATTTATTTGAGCCCTTCGCCCATAGCTTTCCCTACACTTTCCTAAAAGTTAATTTGGTCCAGGTAGCATGTGTTAACAATGAAAAAAAAAAAAACAAAAAAAAAAAGGGGAAAGGCCCAGCCTACTTTTTTAAAGGGGGTTCAACTGAACGAAAGAGTGGTTATTTACATAAGAATTGTTAGGTTATAAAAGGAATGTTCATTCATTCCCTTTTTAAAACCCCTAATTCTATTGTTTCCTCTTCCCAGTTAACTCACTAAACTTCCCCCGTTCCACCTTTTGTTGGGCCCAGTGAGTGTATGGAATGTTGGGCAAAAATTTAATAATAATAACATAAATCGGGAATAGAATAAAACATCTGTGTTTTCTTGGTCACGTGTCACACACACACACACACACACACACGAACAAACCAGCCACAGGTGACGGGTAAGGAGTGCACATGCCCTTTCACCCATCACAACCCCAGGGCAGATGGGCACATCCACCTTGCTCACTTTAGACAGGGGCCTTTCACATTTTCCCCAATTTCATACACATGCCTGAGATAAATTCGTGTCATAAAAAATATTTTCTATATTTTCAATTTTTATTACTTGCACATTCAGTCATGGGTAAATACTCTTTCCTGTATCTTAACCAAAATAAAACTTAAAAAATCCCATGTTAACAAAAAAAAAAATATTTATAAAATCACCCCATTCTGTACTATCACATTTAATAATATAAAAATTTTTTAAAAAAATGTATCGTAAGAAACATTAATAATTTTTTCACTCCTGTATCTATCCGGTAACTGTTGTTAATATAGGGCTATGTATATAAAATAAGAAAATTTAAATTGTATTGTTTTTTCCATATTGGGACGAAGAAGGAAATAAATATTTTCGAAGCTCGTGTTTCTGTCTCTGAACCGAATTATTTGTTGTTTAACTGGTCCCCAAGACTCCTCCTCCTATTTTTATATATATATATATATATATATATATATATATATATATATATATATATATATATATATATATATATATATATATATATATATATATATATATATATATATATATATATATATATATATATATATATATATATATGGATTAACAAAGGATAAATGGACCAAAAAAATTGAAAATACGAAAAAAAGTCATTCTTGATAAAAATTTTGCTTCACAAAAAAAATAAACTAAATGGAAAAAAGATTTTATATACGTCTCAAAAATGCAAAAAAAATAAAATCAGGCAAGAGCAAACATCGTTTTTGGGCCTTTTTAATAAAATGAAAAAAAAACTTCCTCAAATTTATTTCTAATCCTGATTCCGAACTTACTGAGAAAAAATTTTAATTTACGAAAAATAAAAAAAAAAAACAATTTTGAAGTACACATTTAATTTAATATTTTATTACATTTTACATTTTTCCTTGTTTATTTATTTTTTTTTTAATGTTTAGTAATAAAGTAGTTTTTGGGAAAAAAAGGGGATGAAACGAATCAAATTATATTTTGGTGTTTAAAAATAACAAAAACTTAAAGTTTACCATTGAAATTGAAGAAAATGCCAAAATAAATCTCTTAGACACAACACTACACCATGGGAGAAAACATAAAACGAATGGTACACAAAAAAAAATGGTCGTCCCGATACTTAAATTTCAATTCCAACCACCATTGCACAAAAAAAAAACCGTAAAATAGGATTGGCAGACCGGGGCAATCCAACTATCTGATCCCCCCAAATTTTGACAAAAATCAATAAAAAAACAAAAATCAATAAAATATTTCAAAACAGAATACATAAATTTTTTTAATTAACGGAAAAAAAAAGATCCCGGAAAAAAAAATTTAAAAAAAAAAAAATATCTTTCTTACCATTTGTAAATGGCCTATCACAAAAATTTCAGCCACTATTTAAAAAAATAATATAGAAATCTGTCAAAAAACCTCAAACCTTTTATCAAAGAATTTTAGTAGACTTAAAAAAAAAACCCAAAAAACAAAAAAGAACATCGTTTTCAAATTCCGGGAAAAAAATTGCACCGGTGTATACATCCCGGGCAAACAACCAAATTTGGAAAATAGGCGAAAAACCACAAAAACGAAAAAAAAAGCAAAGCCTTAACGAATCACGAAAAGACAAAGGGACATAATTTCAATTATAATGAAACAAAAATACTTAAAACGGAACCAAACCAAAAAAAAAGAGGTTATGGAGATGATCGAAATCCAAAAAAACCCCAAAATTTCCCTAACTTAAAAAAAATATCATCAATCTTAATAAAATATACATCGCCCTTCTTTAATAATCAGTTCATATTTTATTACTAATATAAATAGTCCGTTCCTAGTGTTGTGTTGTTAAAAATGTAAATATACACATGTTTTTTGATTAATGTGCACTATTATTTTAACGCTCTAGGGTAAGTTTTTTGTGTTTTTTATTTGGATGACACTAGTTATACTAACTTTGTTTCTGAAACCTAACTTTTAGATTTGAAAAAGATCGGAAAATGATCGAAACGTCATCAACATAAAGTACTAAAAACATAATGTTTACATTCTGGCCGACCTAAAACCAAGAAATCAAAACGAAAAAATATATATTATTATAAAAAAAAAAGGTCAAAGAAAACTAGAATCTCAAATATATATATATATATATATATATATATATATATATATATATATATATATATATATACCTGCCATACTATGCCAAGATTTTGTTTTTATTAGTTCATTCTTATTTTATTATCCATTGTCCAAGAAACTCACATTTATTGGATGTAACAAGTGTGCTCAAGCTGGGTTCTTTTTTACTACCCTAATTTATTAGTGGCTTTCATTTAAAATCTACCCCCAGGCCCAGGCTTTGTGAATAGCGAAGGCCTGCGCTTGTGATGTGATTAATGAAAACAGCAATTAATATTAGCCTGTCAAGGTCATAATTGTGGTTCTAATGTGGGGTAATTCACGGCTTTTGAATAGCTTTTAAGTATTTCAGCTTTTAAGCTTAAGTGTTGAGGAATAATAAATAAGCCAAATTTAAAACAATGCAAACTAAATAAAATATGCAATAAATATTTAATGCAAAATAAACATTTTAAGAGTTTCATATTACAAAAAAACGTAGCAAGATCACTCTTGCATCTGTCCGTCTGTTTGTAGGTTACAAACGTTTGTCTTGAAACTGATGATGTTAGGTATACCGTTAGGTGTTTGTAATACGCACTTATTTTAAAAGTCAAGGGCTATAAAATCTTTTTTACTGGCTGTGCCTTAAGCGCTTCAAATTTTTTTTTTATTGTGTACAGAATTGTGTAAGAGGACTTTTAAAAAAAATAAAATAAAAAATAGTTAAAAAACTAGTTAAAATACAAAGACTGCCTAAGTAATCTGCAGCCCTGAGCAGGATAAACAGATCGCCGTCCTAATAATTATTTTATCCTTACAGCTACACAGACCCACAAGTAAAAAATTGGATAGGATACAGTTTTTATAGATTTTAACTTGATAAAAACAAAAAAAATACCAAAAAAAAATATTATCATTTCACATCTCTTCTTATTATTATTTTTTTTCTACACTTGATTTTTTCTTTGTATTAAGTATAAAATTTCTAATTTCCAAAAATTCTAATAGTAAAAAATTAAATAAATAATGATTAAAAAAATAGTGGATAAAATAGTTTTAGCGTTAATAGGAAGGTCGCATGATCGTGTTGAAACGGGTTAAAAGTTGATAATGAGTAGTGATGTTCCGGATATCCGTATCCGTATCCGTATCCGCAGATATCCGAGGGAGAAGAAAGATCCGTATCCGTTACTTTTCTCGCGGATCTTTTACGGATCTTTCACCTCATAAATTTTCAATTGATTAATTTCAAATTGGTATTCCCAGCGAAGTAAACTTAAATATAGCCTATGTTAGCCAATTAATGTCCCTAAAATTGTCTCAATTTAAAAACATTTAACTTAATTCAAAAAATATGTGCAATTACTTAATTAACTAACTATCTAAAAAAAATAAAGGAAGAATCAGCTTAAAATTTTAGGTAAGCCAAAGAAAAATGCTCAGATCTACACATGCCGAAAGTTCATGTTACCCTCTTGGGCAAGTATTATCTAACCAACCTCAAATATAACATTTATTTATATAAAAAAAAATAAAGCTTTAGGCCAACGTCATAGAGACTTTCTAATATTAAAAAAAACGGCAAATGTCGCAAAATAGGTGATATGAGATAAAACGCTTTTTTTATATTTTAAACTTATACTGATGGATTAAGAAACGTTCTAAAAGAATAAAATTTTTATGGTAGCAAACTTCATGTAAAATTAATTAACTTATTTAATTTAAAAGAAACAGCAACCAAAAAATATTATTTTTTTTTAAACCAGTCCATTTTTATAGGAGAAAAACGATAGTTACTCAGTTTGGCTGGTAAAAAGGTTACATAAAACATAAAATCTATGCCTTAATAAAACCAGAGGTTTGTAAAGTAAATTTAATTAAATCTTTTTCTCATGCTACCTATTTTATTTTATTTATATTTTTCTTATACTTTTGCTTCTTCGCTTTCTTAGGCTGCTTTTTCGTTTTTTAACTGCTTTTATAGCAATAACGTTTATTTATCTTAAGAATAAATCACTGCTCTAGTATAAGTTTGCTAAAACTCAAAATAATAAACAGTTCTGGAACATTATTCCCACTTACTCTTGGTCAGTGCACATATTTTGTAACTCTAACGGCCGAGTGATAATCGCGTTGTTAAATTTAGCAATGGACTTAGCAATTGTTAAAAGTTAACAACGGTTTAGAATGTTTAACAAAACGTCATTGTCAGTATTATTCAATCATTTTAGTAGGCAATCTGTCAAAATCTGACATTTTGTTAAACATTCTAAACTGTTGTTAACTTTTAGCAATTGCTAAGTCCATTGCTAAATTTAACAACGCGATCATCACTCGGCCGTAAGAGTTTTTTGCTTTAAAGCCTACCAATGGATCCGTCTTACCGAAACCTGCATTTTTCATTAATTCACTTTTTTTGGCCGAAAAATAGACTTTCATCGCGACTCTTTAATTGCTACTAGACATCCAATAAAAACTATGGTCGTTTAAGGAAGCTGTAATGCAAGAATCGTTTATTATTGTAATTTGCAAACAAATTCAATGTTAGGCAGTTCTGGTTCAAAATCGTCGTAAATAGTACGAACTTTCTAATGCTTCTTAGTAATTTATAAAAAAATACATTTTTAATAATTAAAAAATATATTAAAATATCTTGTAATAACTCATATTATTTTAAGCAATGTGAACATTTTTTTTTGTATCATCAATATATAGTTTATTTTTTTGAAAACAACTTAAATGAATAAGTCCAAAATACTTTAAAAAGGCCATTAAAATAACTAATTAGGGTTCATGTATTTTTCTTGAATTTAGCCTTAAATTATAAATCAGCCACAACTCGCAGAACTTATTTATTTACTCATACATACCTTTAAACCTTATAGTAAGTTATTTGGCCTGTAAGTGCATCACTGTAAACGTCGTTTAAAAGGGCTTTGATGCCTTAATCCCGTCTACCATTATTTGGAGACAGCAAGGACAGAATATCCAGCTGCAAGATTCCCATGTAATCAGGGATTACTATCTCTCTTGAATCGTAACATGTTTTTGCTTTTTAAGTTACTTCGTTATTTAAAGAAGAAAAAAGGAAATGCGTATTTTTTCTTTAATCCGATTTAATTTATAAAAAGTGAATTGTCTTAATTAGATGTAAAAACTTTAAGAATTATGCGTCTTGTTTTAAATTACATTGCGATTTCAGGACTAGCTCAAAATTTATGTCAGAATTTATTATTTACTTAATTCTTTGAAAGCCCACGAAGTCTTGTATGCAGCTCAAGTACTGAGTACTGTGGGTGCCGGGTTTTTAGATGCTTAACTCATTTTATTTCCCCGTTCCTTCAACCCTCTCCAAGCACCGAAACATGCAGATATTGCATTTTACGACACCTTTTAGACCACGCGGTAGTACCACCACGCACGTCATACAAATAACTACTACCTCTGAACTACCCTCATTAACGTCTGGGTAATGTCATCCATACGGGACCTACAGTTTACTGTGGGTTTCGAACCACATCCAGTGGCACACGGTGTTTACGGTGTATCCATCCAATTACTAACAGTGCAGCCAGATTGTGGGAAAAAAATCCCCTCCAGTCCCTCCTAATCGGGACACGATAGGAACGGAGCGATGCCAAAGTTTCCTCCCAGATTACGAGGAAGTTTTCTCCTTTTACGGAAGCAGGAAAGCGTTGTGTGAGCGTGGTAGGAGAAAACTTCTTAATTCGGGGTAGGCTCGGCTCCTTTCGGTGTCCCGATCATATTGTGTGCGTCGCTACCGTGTTGCGTAGAGGGAGTACGTTTTTCCTACAATCTGGCTGCACTGATTACTAACCGTGCCCGGCGTCGCTTAGTGCAAGTACACATGAGCTTAAAAGTAATCGGGACGCCAAGATTGATTTCAATCCGATAGGTCAAAACAGTTTGTAGAGTAATGTTTTATTGAGTTGTGATAATTTTATATTGTAAAAAATAATTTTTTTTATAAAATGAGTTAATGAAAATATAAATGATATATATATATATATATATATATATATATATATATATCCATATATAATATTATAATATTATAGTATATATATAGTCAGTAAATATTATATATATATATATATATATATATATATATATATATATATATATATATATATATATATATATATCTTACTAGGGTAAATTTTCTAAAATTTTTTATAATTTTTTAGAGGTATAGGTTGACAGAGAAAATTTTTCATCCAGTGCTAAGTGTAAATTTGTTTGGAGATTTGGATTCGGTAGGATCAAAATAAAAACAGTTTAAAAATCTAAAATATAACAAAAGGGCTAAATTTAAGAGCCAGAAATTTAGCCCTTATAACATTTTAAAGGGAAAAATGAGGAAAGAATATAATAAAAGAAATAAAAAAATGTGCCGAATTTGGTAAACGGCCGAATTATTAATTTCCGACAAATTTCAACCTCGGTTATCGTTGGTTTTGTGCTAAAATGATATTTATCCAATATTGTAGAGAACAAAAATTAATTTTTAACAAAATTAGAAAAAAAACGCAAAAATAGACTTTAAATATATTTTTTTAATTACCAAGCTAGATCGCTATTTACTTTAAATTCGGTTAGCCCAAACTTCTATACTAATATTTCAAACCAGATCGAATTATAACGAAAAAAAAGTGAGGTTAGGTTCAATTTAAAAAAAAATCGTCAATAACTTAAAAATCTGTTTGCAATTTAAAGTTTGCAAAAACATGTTTTTAGATTTTCAGACATAATCAGAAGATGAAAGAAATACAAAAAAAAAGGTCACTAACATTTTATTTACAATAAAGTATAGGCATTAAAGAGATTAGATTGGAAACAATATTTGCGTCCCGATTACTTTTAAGCTCGAGTGTACCTGCACTTAACTTCGCTGATCTCTCGGTGTTTCGATGCGGCAAAGGTAATTTTTTCGCTATGTTACAAACATGTATTTGTAGAGGGATGGACCCTCAGCAATGATAAGATTAAAACCTACTCGGAATAGAATGTATACTTTTACTTTTTATTAAATTTTAGAGGTACTGCTTAACCTAACAAAATTACACTTAAGTTTGGACTTTAACGGCTTATATTTTTATGCTCTTTTTAGGCATTACCCTATTTTTAATATTTGTGTTCTTCGTTTTTACTTTTAAAATCCATGGTTTTGCTAGCTTAGGGTAAGGACCTTAATGAAATGTAAATATTTTATTTGTTTACATAGACCATAGTAAATACAATTACAGTTTTCACTATAGACGCACAAAACAATACTAATTTTTGGTAAAGGTTTAAATGCTCGCTATTCCACCGGGTATCCATCAGGAGAAAATACGTTTACATCTGCTGTATACACGATCACTGTTGCCAAAGCTTTAACAATGGTGACAATAATTAGAAATTATATATGTGAAAATTAGGCCAAATTCGTTGTAATAATGATATTTTTTTTTGCTGTTTAATAATAAAATTTTAATCATGTAAATTTTTACTTTGTATGTATGTATATTTTTTAATTATCCAAAATCAAAATTGGCATAATGAAAATTTTATTAGTATACAGCAAAAAAAATATTTTGGTTATCAATATTACAACAAATTTGGCCTATTTCCCAGAGAAATAATCCTTATTATTGTTACCATTGTTATACCAGTATTCGTTTGTACAGCAGCGTGTGTACGTATTTTCTCTCGATAAACGTTCGCTCGAGTAAGCGAGCGTCCAAACCTATTACCAAAAATTTAGCATAGTTTTGTGTGTCTATAGCGAAAACTATAATTGTCTTTGGTCATAGTTTTGTGATATTTTGGGTTTTTATGTAACAAAAATAGTATATTGCTAAAAATAGCATTGTTTACCGTTAGATTATGTAGAATTTGTAAACGTGTCCAATTTGATTACGCAATATTTTTATATATATTTTTCGTTTTTTTTTTAATATATTTCCTTTTTTAATTTTTAAAATAGCCCTAGTTTGTAAACGTTAACTTTTTAAATTTTGTGGTTGTGCTAGCTTTAGTTAATATAATAATAAGCACATAAATATTCCCTTCTACCAACTCAGTTTAAAAAAATATGCTTGCCTTGATTTTAGACTCCTTTAAGGTTTTTTACTTTATTTTATAAGAAAATCCAAGTAAATAGGCCTACCACACACTAATTTTCTTGTAAAATATAACTTGTGTATATTTTTTTATTTCATTTGCTATTATTTAAGACTCCTTTACATTTTTCTATATCTAAATAAAACAACATGTCAGGGGTTTCACTTAAGAACAAAGTTTTGCTTTTAAAGGCATATTAATTATTTCAAACATAGTATCTGGTTAATAAAAGCTCAATACTGTACTAAATAAAACCAAAAAAAAATGTTTTTCTACGAAAATAAAGAACAAATATATAATTTTACCAGTTCAAGTGACTTTAAATACACACTAAATTTCTATGTTTAATTTTTTGTTTTTGGGTGTTTAATTTTAGATCTGAATGCTTTAAAATGCCAATATTTTTGGATAATAACTTGTCCCTTATTTTACATTTCTTATCTTTTTTTTTGGTTAAATGAAATAAATTAAAACCAGCCTGCATATTAAGTTCTTAGACAATTTTGACCTCAGAATTTCACGTTTAGTTAGATTGCAAATCTAAAATACTCTCCAAATATACGATATTACCGCCATTGTTTCAGGACCACACCAGCGAGTAAAAATGTGCAGTTTTCAGAGTTTTCCTTTACTTGTGTCCTACTTCTTCGGAACGTGCCCAATAATTTTAGGTCAATGGTAAGTGAGTGAGTCAGTCAGTCAGTCAGTAAGTCAGTAATAAAATGAGCGATTTTTTAAATTCGAATATCTCAGAAACCACTGAACATAATTTTCTCAGTTTTTATGGGTAACTAGAATACTTATTTAAATTTACGTATTGAGTCTCATACCCTTAAGTGAAACGATAACGAAGTTATGATCGGGGAAATACGCTGAAATTTTTTATGTAATATACACACTGCGTCCGTCAGGCCGAAACTTGTGCCTAAATATTGCAAAAATTTGTTTTTTCAAATCATCGTGCCTTCCTTACGTCGTAAATATTAAATATTTGTGAAAACGCTGTTAAATCTTAAAAAAACTATTGTGTTTTGTGTTCTGTGTGTTTACGTAAATCAAATTAACAGAATAGAACAAACAGATCAGAGCAAATCAACCTCTTCATTAAATCTATTAGGTTCTGATCATCTGCTTACGTCACGGAGTCTAAAGAGCTAATTTTTTATCGCATAATCACGCCTCTGACTGAGAACAACCTGTATTATTTAGGTAGATATATTTTTTTAATTTTAATTAGTAGCGAGGCGTCCGGACATCTATAGATTCGCCGATGACTAGAGACAATTTTAAAAATATATATTTTTTAATAATTTGCATGCAATTTTAATGCAGTATAATCAGAATAATATGATACTGACAAGAAACATGCATCAGGAATGTCGAAACCATTGATGAATGGGAATGGCTAACATTTGGCGCGTCCGTAAGCAGATCTATTCTGTTGTTACCAAGAAAGTTTAAAGGTGTATGGAAGCCCAATGCTATGGCCCATTCGATCAAAAAATGTCCAGCCCAGCATGAAAATAACTGTCAGAGTTGGCCCCGCCGATTTTGCGCAATAACGAAATTCCACGAAATAATTTAATGTGTTGCTACTTACACTGATAAATCAGTGTGTGATAGGAACACATTATACTTTATGAGAGCCGTATTAGTTTCGATTGTTTTGCTTTGTGTGATTATATTTTGTGGTTGCAAAAGTTTTTGGATTGATAAAAACCTTCTTATTTTAGTGATTAGTGTTAATTAAATTGTGACTATAATTTTGTGTTTATTGTTTCTTACTTATAATATCGTAACAAAATGACTAGAGGTTGTATGGTTTTGTCTTGCAAATCTAAAGGGTATCATACCCGGCATTTTTTACTTTTTGGTAAATATTTCTTATATTTAAATTAGGTGCTTCTTATGAGACGTAACGTTAGATAACCGAATAAATAATAATATATCAATTATGAATAACAGAAAATGAAAATTTCATAGGAAATAGCAGTGAGGTAAATAAGGCAATCTTAACTATCTTTTAAATGATTTCCACGATGTTTGTGTATTTCTGTGGATTATTAAAAAGAAATAAGGTTTACATTTAGGTACTTTTATTTTATTTAATAATTTAGTACATTCTCTTAAAAGGATCAAAATTATTAATTACTGGGCAGACAAGCAAATTTTAATATATACAGGTACTTCTAATTGACTAAAGGAAAGTACAATTTTATGTTAAAGTTCCTTTTTGCTTTTTCTGCATTTGTTTAAAAAGAAATTAGAGTTTTGGTTTCTTAAACTTACATTATTAACTTTTTAAGCTCGACATACTGTAGACACATAATATTTAACGGATTAACGGTTACTGTTACAATGGATACCTAGGTAACAAAGGTTACTAAACATTTTTAACCACTGTTATTCTGTCTCATGAATGTTTGTTATTAGTGAAAAGTATATGCCTAAAAAGCAGTTATGAAAATTTTCACTTTTTAATGTACAACCACAATCTTAGGATTAGATTAAACTCATTTACACTATCTTGCCCTTCTTTTATCACAAAATTGGTGATAAGTACATGAAACTATCATACAATTTTTGAAATTTATTTAAAGAAGTCGTGTTTTTATTTATTTAAAAGATTTTTGGTAAAAATACAAAACGTCCAAAAATATCGACCATTTAAATATAAGGCTGTAAATCCCATCTATTTTTCTATTATATCAGATGATATAAAATCCAATATTACACAATAATTTTAAATATTCTATGGTAGTATCGTTTAATAACCAACAATTTTGTGCAAAAAAAAACAGTGAATGCTAGAATTTGATATTTGATGATGTCAACTTTATAGATAGTAACAAGATTATGGAAGTCCGGCTCTGACCTACTATTTATTGCGCAAACTCCGCGGGGCCAATCCCCCTATTCCCGCTGCCCTGCACGCCTGGACAATTTTGTTCTACAGTATTGGGCTTCCATACACCTTTAAACTTCCTTGGTTGTTACGTCCCCCCACTCTACCTCTTTTCTAGGCATGCTTTCCAACATAGCAAAAGATCGAAAGATTTTGACACTTCCCGGCGGTCGGAATCGTTCGATTTCTGTCTCGGGTCTTAGCAGTGCTGCCGTCATTCGCATACAATAAGCTAATACTAATAACCAATAAACAGATTGCTGGTGTTTAAGGTAGTTGGGTCATGCAAGCAACATCTTAAGAAATCCTTCAAATTTTGAATATAAGTTATTAAATGTACAACACATGTGCTGGTAAAATTTAAAGAAGATTGACCACGTCTAATACGAGATAATCGCGATTAAAAATTGCAATTTTTGTACATGTAGCATGGAAGAAGCGTGGGAAAATGACAGTTTTATTAATTTTTGCCTTTGAAGGAGACTTACCATCCTTACGAAAAACTAGTATAATGAAGAAAAATATATTTTGAATATTTAAAAAAAAATGAAGATTATTCACCACGTAGTTTGGACAAAAAACTA
Source organism: Listronotus oregonensis (assembly GCA_019359885.1). Lineage (NCBI taxonomy): Eukaryota > Metazoa > Arthropoda > Insecta > Coleoptera > Curculionidae > Listronotus > Listronotus oregonensis. The sequence continues at coordinate 102,089 of JAHBCN010000132.1, forward strand.
ATATTAATTACATCTTTTGAGAAATATTTTTACGGGTAGGGATATGAAAAGAGCTGCAAGTAGATGAACTGGCAACGTTGAAACGAGTCCATAGGCGGAGTAAAAGAAAAAAGCGCGAAATTACCAAACGACTAAAATTATTTAAAAATGTATTATTTTATTTTTATTAAATGATAATAAATAAGTATATATAATCATAAAAAAGGATTTATTACATTGTATTATGGGTTTATTAAAAATTTTAATATACAGAATATACTAGACAATATATATATATATATATATATATATATATATATATATATATATATATATATATATATATATATATATATATATATATATATATATATATATATATATATATATATATATATATATATATATATATATATATATATATATATAAAACAAAACTTGACAAACAATATTTATTTATAATTCATATTTTTAACGATTTATTAATAGTACATTATAAACTTAGGGACTAAAGCGATACTTTTAATCCCGCGGCGAAAGGTTGTTACCCCGACAGTAGGGAGGGTTACAATTCGCTAAGGAATTAAAAGACGCTTTAGTTCCGAGGTTTATATACTATTTGATGTACTTTAGATAATAAAATTTAAAAAAAAACTATTTAACGGTACTTTAACATATCGATGGAAGCGAGGCTGTCAGGTGTAGGGTTATTATATTGTTGATATTGATACACCACCAGAAACAATTTCTGTGTTCCTATGATACTAAACAAAATCTTACGCTATTAAACTGAAATTGTCAAAAATTGACCATTCGTGGTAATGGATATAAGGAAAAAAAATTTACGAGAAGCAGTTTTCCGAATATAAAAAGTAGTGCGCCAGCCGCAATGTTAAAAACATTACGTAAGAAAAGGTGCTTCTGGCCTATTTCTGGAAGAAATCGACCTAGTTGAAAAAATCAAAGGATCTGGATTTGGATCAAGTAAAAAAATTCTTAGTAACAGCACCTGATAAGGAATTTCTGGCACACAAGGTAAATTAGTATCTAATGTAGCATTTGGCTATTTATGCTCCTACATCGAAATTTGTCGATTTACTGGACACAAATTATTAAAAAAATAGCAAAGTTTTTTTTTTCAATTCCTATCTTACTTTTTAAGAACTATGCTCCTATAACAAAAATAACGGCATGAAAAAGAATAAGTGAAAAAAAACAGTTAAATAAACAAGTGAAACTTTGCTTCATTTATAGAATATAGTTTTTAAGATCCATCGCATCGATTGCAAATGAAATTTAAAGGGTTTAAATACAAAAAAAAATGCGGGACAGCTATACCTCAGGCATTATAACAGTTTAAAAAAAAAAAAAATTGTAACCGGTAGTTTTGTATTGCTAAGGCTTACACCCAACCTTTTTTATTATACTTAAGAAACCCTTTATATTATTTCGTAGTTGCATAAAAATTCTACATGTATTTAATATATCATCTCTAAGAGCCTACATTACAAAAAAGTTATATTAACAAAAGCAGTATTTTTTAATTTTTTGTGAGGTATTTTATGCGCGATGCGAGACTATTAGAAGGTGCCATAGGGTAATAATTTGCTAACATAATGATTTCACCTATAAGCACTAAGAAACCTTTAAGGGCTTTATTTGTAATCCGTGCTCGGCGAGCGCCAACGTCATTCTAAGCGACTAGATAATTGGGTATGTCAAATTGATGCAAATTTGTCAATGCTCGCTGAGCACAGATTTCAAAAAAAGCTTCCTGGATGTAGCAGCATAGTGCACAGCCTCGTACAGTATGCGTAAAAGTCACTATCAAAATAAAACGAAAAAAATTTTAAAAACTGGCGTTTTAATCAAAAAATAATACCTATAAAAATTAGCTCTTCTGTTTACTGTTATCGACAAATGTCAAAATTTCGATTTTTATTTGCTAAGTTTTTATAAACATGTAATGTTTGTCAACCATATCATTCTCCCATAAACGAGTGGTATCACTTGGTACCACCTGAAATTGGTACCATGGACCTGATAGTTTTTAAAAACTTAGAATAGGAAAGTAAAAATCTTTTTTTTCTATTTTAGGCAGTTTTGCTCAGTAAGCAGCCCACAGTGACTAAATTGTTAATTTTTAACTAACATTATTTTGAAAACTGGGAAATATTGATGGTGATGAGGTATTTTTACACAAAAATGTTTAAATTTGGGCCATATAATTCTAAAGTCGAAAATATATGTCCTTCTTGAGCCACAGTGTATCACAATGGAAACACTGGGGGCTAACACACCGTGAAAACATCATATATATGTTCCACTGTTCCCAGGATTTCCATATTGTATACATAGTGTATAACTATAAATTAAAATTTAATGTATTGTTTTCTTTTGTATCCATCTTGGATTTAAAAGTATTAAAACCATGGATTCATTGTGTAATCGCGGTGAATACTTACTATGTATTCATCATGGATTTGCTGTGTAAGCGCCGTGGGTTTAGTAAGAAACCACTGTGGAAACACGGTGTGCTTATGGAAAAACTTCACTGTGGCTTTTTGGAACCTGTGGGTTTTCACAGTTTTTTATGAACACAGCGCTTTCATAGTGACTTCACCGTGGGCTCCCAAATATACAAAATTTATTAATTATGTAGGTATTATTATATGTATTATCAGTAAGTAACAATAAAACCCTAAAAAAAAACTCCCAACGCCGTTAATGACTGGCCCATAAAAATAAACATCAGCCTAGCAAGTGTAACAAAAAATTTGACGACCAAATAAAATTACATACTTGCGCAAGTATCTTCATAAATGAAAACTAAACTGTCGCCCGCCTGACGTATCCGACCCCGCCGTGCTTCGTCGGTTTGCCGCATTGCCAAATTCAAACAGCATTGTCAATGAATTTAATTATAAACAAAAAAGATTGAAGGCACTATAATATATTATTTTAAAAAATAAAGACATATTAAACCCCAAAGATTAGACCTGTATTTAAAAAAAATAGGTGTAATATTTATTAAAAGAAAGCAAAGGTTTTAAAAATTAAATGATAAATTAAAAGTGTTCAAAATTTGGCAACAACCTTTTGGGTTTTTTAAACAAATTCGTCATAAGTGAAGCTGGACTGTACAAGCCGAGTAGGAAAATAAATATCCGACGTTGCCAGATTTTTATATACGCTAATTTATCGTAGTGCGATAGTGTAGGTACAGTCATGTTAAAAAATATTGACCTGCAAATGGTGCGTATGATATGGGTAGTAAGCGAAAACTTTGTGACTGGACTGTGGGGAAAGAACTACCTTAATAACTAGTAGATTAACGTATGGTAATATGTGATTGGACATATATAAAACTTAATACAAAAAATATTTCCAAAAGCAGTTTTAGCAGCGTTTTTAATTCCAAAAAATGCTCATAGGCTCGATTAATTCATCCACACATATTTATCCTCTGTGGAGATACTTGGACAAAATGTCACGCCTCGCCTCTGATTTTTAAAATTTACGTTAAAAAATTGTACCAAAATAATTTAATAGTATACCGAAAGTCCGATTTCTAAAATTAGAATTTAGATTTTTAAAAAATCAAAAAAGCGGCAAAATATCTTTTAATCCATAACTGTTTTTCAGTGATTTTAAAAACCGCTTAGCTCCAGTGAAGCGCTGGGGTATATAAAACAATATTCCGAAAAACCCCGAAAGCCACCGATAAGCCGTAAAGTGGGCATCAATTTGCATTTTCAACTACTTACGGTTTAGAAAACACTTTTCCCGTGTGTTGAAGTGTCAAAAGCCCCGGGGATCCTAGTGATTGACTTAAAGCAATAAGGGTCGAACTTATTATTTTATGAGGTAATAAGAGCAATTAATTTTACATAATTTTGTGTGCTCACACCAAAATTATATTATTGATATTAAAATGAAGTTTTATTTTTAAATCTGAGAATAATCTAAGAACAGTCTAATTAAAATACCCTACTTGTAAAGAAAATTATAATGACTTTTTGATATATTTACAGAGCCCTTAGTTCATTGAAGAAATAATTACAAATCTGTTTTAACTATGAAAGCTATGCTTACAAAAAGTTTTTTTGCAGAATCTTATACAACAAACATGAGTCTTTTTTGCAAAAATTACTTTATGTTTAAAGACCCGGTAGAAAAAATGATAAAAATCCATTTAAAATGACCCAAAATAAGTTACTTAATAAAAAATGTAGGTTTCGTTAAGTCGTTTATTGGTATACCTTAAACCCAAAAAAACCCTGGGGATTACGAAATATATGCACTAATGTAAACCTCTGACCGTACGTAAACGCAAATAATGCAAGATTTCAGTTTTACACCTGATGATTTACGCGTTCTGAATTCGCATAATCCTTGTAAAACTGTTCATTATTTTTTAGTTTTAGAAAAATATTTTCGGGTAATGATTTATTCTCGAGGTAAGATACGAAATTTTTAAAAAAACGACTGACGTGAGTAACAAAAAAGCAGTTTAGAAACCAAAAAACTGCCAAAAAAAGAAATACTGAGAAAAATAAAAATGACATAAATTAATAAGTAAGTAAAAACTGTTTATTCTAATTTACTTTAGGTACAAACTTTTGGTTGTGTTAAACCTTTGGTTTATTAGGTATGTATGTAGGTTTAATGAACCTTTTACACGCCAAACTGTGAAAATCGGGAAAAAAAATCCCATTAACACAAACATTTCACTGTTTTTTTAAAAAAAAAACTTTTGTTCTATTCTCAAAATTTATAAATAAATCGGATAGGTAGCTTGCTGCCATTGAAATTTAACCCTTTTAAAAAAAATCTTTTAATCTATACGTATAAGTTTGAAATATAAAAGCTCTTTATCTTTAATTAGCTATTTTGTGACATTCATCGTTTTTCCCGCTGGTCCCTTCTTGTTTAAAAAAGACACGTATACAAATATTTATTTAAATTTTTTAATACTGCAATACAAATTAATATTAAAATTAAAAAATAAAAAACAAGGTCATCTGCTATATCGGTAATTAGGTGTTTAGCTTCCTGAGCCCAAATGATGTTTACAATTGTTAAAAGTATTTTAAGTAAAACTTTCCGCATTTTTAAAACACGATTTTAAAAGATTTGGGCCCAAATTACACAAAACACTCACAGTTTGCTCAAGTGATTGTCCATGTTCCGTTTCATAAAATAAATTCATTTAGTAAAGCAAAATTGTTGAGTAAAGAAACACATACGACTTTTTAAATAGTGGATGATCAGTACCTAGTAGATTGTTCATATAGTGTTACTATATTCTGGATATTAAAATAATTAAACCTATTTAAACCTATCTTGGTAAAATATTTTCATTTAATAAGATACACGCAGTTCAAATTAAATTTTATTTTATTATCACTCCATTAATTTTTATTTTTTTAAAATTTAACATAAAACTTATAAATGAGGATTTTATAAGAACCATTTTTTAATGTTATCATTTAAGGCCGCTTGTTTTTCACTGTAAGTTCAGGTCAGTCTTATCAGGCTGTTGAAAGAGAAGCATAAAGTTTTTCTTAATATTGCCTAATTAAAAAGCAATAAATTTTATGGTAGACGTAAAGTGCAACATATTTTTAAATAGCAGTGAATCATACACTATAGTATTAATCAGATATATGACCTTCACAAATTTTATAAGGGTTTCAACCAAACACACAAACCTTTCATAAATTTGCTATTTTATCGCATGTCACTAAAATATTATAATAATTTTAACAGATTAGGTAATTATAGGAATAATTTCAGAAAATATGGGACATTTCGTCAAACGGATCATCGGCGCCCTCAAAATTAGAATAAATCTATTAAGATAAATTAGGGCATAAATTATTTGTATAAGAAAAGGACTTTCGAAAGCCATGTGGTATTTTTAAAATTCAACATGGCGGCTCCAATATGGCGGTCGGAACCTGGAGAAAATCAAGTATCCAGTAAGAAAAGCTTGTAAAAATAAAAATTTGCAACCAATCGGGTCCAATTTCAAGTCAAATGACAGTTAATGGACTTTTCTAAAAAGCAGGCGCTGTAGGTTTTCAAAATCCCAAAATGACGGTTAAAAATTCAATATGGTGACGGCATTTTTAAAAATCGGCCGATTTGTATCTTTGGGATCCCGGGGGGTTTTAGGTTTGATTACGAATTCAGGTCAGATTAGCAAAATTCAAGTGGCGGATCCAAGATGGTGATGAATTTTTGAAAATCAATCGTTTTGCACCAAATTTGGTGTACCTATGTTTTTGGAACGCTGATCACGAATTTTAAGCAAACAGATTAATTTTAAAAAAAGGCCCCCAATATTGGATCCGTCATATTGAATCCGCCATCTTGGACCCGCCATCTTGGACGCATTAATTTTTTGCTAATTTGGATGGCGGATTCGAAATCAAAAACCCCCAAAAAACCCCGTACACCAAATTTGGTACAAATGGGTTTAAATTTTTAAAAAAAAATCATTCGCCATCTTGGATCCGGCACCTTGAATTATAATAATTTGACCTCAAATTCGTAATCAAAAACCCCAAAAACCCCCCCGTAAACCAAATTTGATGCAAATCGGTTGTGTTTCAAAAATGCGGCTACCATATTGGAATTTAACCGCCATATTGGATTTGCTTATATCGGATTTTGGCAACCTATTATATCAGCTCTTTAGAAAGTCCATCAACTGTAATCTGAGCCAAGAATCGACCCGACGGTTGTAAACTGTTATTTTTGCAAGTTTTTTTTACTGGACATTCATTTCTCCAGCTTCCGAATATTGAATTTTTAAAAATACCATAGGGTTTTTCCAAATTTTTCTCACCCGGACGAACAATTTGAGCCCTTATTTATCTCAATCGGTTCATTCTAATTTTTTCTATATATATATATATATATATATATATATATATATATATATATATATATATATATATATATATATATATATATATATATAAATTCAAACTTTGTCTGGGAATAGGATTTCTGTGTAACTAAGAGAATAATTATTAGAAATATGTGGATAGAAAAAGAAATGAAGCATACACATGTGTTGCCACGTTGTTTGGAGGGGAAAGTCAAAGCGCCGTTTGAAAACCTCGTGACAACGTTTTTATAAAGAGCGTAAAAGATTTTTTGTGTATCAGAGAAGGACGGACAAACTCAGATGACGAAAAAAATTCCCACCTTTCTTTGAAAGGCGGGACATCAAGTAGGCTGCCCCCCTCTTCTTTGTGAATGTTGTCTCGCACCGCGCACCGTCGAAAATTCGCCAGCGCTTCTCAGTCAGCGTTGTGCTTGCTATTACAATTGTACTAGATCTATTACAATTAGACACTGGCTATTACGCTATTACTACAATAGCTAAAACCGAATAATCTATTACATTTTCATAAAAATCTGGTTTAATCAATAAAACCCAACAACACAACAATCCAAACAATAATAAATTAATATTTAAAAAAAACATTAAAAAATTTTGGTTTATGGGCCCTCTGAGTAGTGCTAGAGATCTCTATTCGAAAAATGCCGCGCCGGCACGCGGGATTCCCCAAAACCGCAGGGAATCACCGCGTCAATATTTTGTTTCTTGGGATTCACCGAGGTATCGAGTTTTTGATTCTTTCAATCTTTTCTCCTATTTAAAGCTGCATTCAGCATTCAGTTATATCCGTTTCCCTTTTCCCCAAAAACTGCAGCCATGAAAGCCAAGGGAGATTTTCCCAAAGATTTTCTCGGAAAATAGGCATTTCCAAGGGGTTTTTGGGAAAAAATAGTGTAAAAGTGCCTTTTTTGTTATAACAATGTAAATTTAGTGAAAAAGTTTGGTAATAAAGCATGGTAAATTTGGGAAAAACAAAACCAATCCAAAAAATTGAAAAAAATGTAATCTAGTACAATCTAGTACATTTTTTGGGGGCAATTTAGTACATTTGTTTTATGTCAAAAACACAACTGTTCCAGTACCTCAGTCTCAGTGTCTCATCAGACAGGTGTGGGATGCTAGCGCTTGCTTTAGGTTTTTTTTTATTACGTAAAGTGACCAAATTATTGGCTAATCATTGTTATCTTTTAATGTTACTGTCAAGTAAATTAAAAGAAAACTCTGATGTTTTACTATTCAAATTTTACATGCCTTCGGCCCAAGATAAAAAAGGGAATATTCTTAAATAATAAAAAAAAATTTCAAATAACTATTAAAAGAAAAAAGTAATTCTTAAAATAAAATAAAACGTAATTCCTAAAAAAAAAATAAAACATCTCAAATTCATTAAAAAAAATAGATTAAGTGTACCCCCTTGAGCTTCACAATAGCCCCAGCCTATTGTAAAATTCTTGGCGTACTTTTTCAAATACGTTGGGAGGTATATTTTGACAGGTGTTCTTAATTTTGAGCCACAATTCCCCCAAAGTTGTCGCCCTTTCATCTGATGTCCGAATATTTTTCTCTTTTAAATAACCCCATAAGAAAAAATCATTGGGCGCTAAATCGGAGATCTTGGTGGATATCTTATTGTGCCTCTGGTAGCAATAATTCTATCCGGAAAAAAGTGTATTTAAAAAACGTGAACTGCTCCAGTATGCCGGGGAACCGTCTGTTTAAAACCAAATGTCAGCTAGGTTGACATTTAAATTCCTCAGGGCCGGTAATATTTGTTGTTCTAGCAATTGTAAATGCGTTGGCGATTTAAGTTGCCATCTATAAGAAATGGCCTTATAATAGTGTTACCCAAAATTCCCGCCCAAACATTGAGTTTGGATATTGGGTTCTTAAAGGTATACTCAAATGTTTATTTTCCTTCGGGCCAATACCGAACGACTGAAGGATTGTGGTGGCCATGAAGAGAAAAAGACGTTTCATCCGAAAAACAGAATATTCTGTAAAACGATCATTTCGATCAATTTTTTCTCTCATAGCTTCACAAAACTCCATTCGTCAATTAGATCTTCCGGAAAAAAATTTTTTGAGTTTTTTGTACCTTAAAGATTTATAACCATGTTTTTTAAAACATGCTTAACTTACTTTGGTACACCAACTGCTTCGGCTACTTTCGTACTAGAGCAAGGTTCGCTTGCTTCGACGAAAGCACAATATTACATCCCTTTCAAGTTGCGTTTGATCTTCCCGGTTTGTTCCTCATTGCAATAACATTTTTACAAGAATTGATGCAACCAGATGTTTCAAACCTTTTAAAAATATTTAAAATTGTTTCATACGTCGGCACGGGTTGATTTGATAATTAAAAATAAAACGCAATGACTTCTTCCGCACTTTCAGCAACACAGTACCATTTAATAATATTAACCTTTTGTTCACGAGAATACATTTTTTAAGATACCTTTTACTTAACACACCGAAAGCCTAAGTAAAAATGAATCCAGCCAGCTGGCTGAAGAGAAAGCGTTTACCGACGAATTACCCCTCCAAACCAATGACACGCTCTGGCATACCCCTCCAAACTAATTTAATTGGAGAGTATACCTTTCGACACGCCCTCAAAGAGGTGGCAACACTGGTTAATGCTCATGGTTAGTAATTTCTTTTCCACTCACATGTTTCTCTATCTATCGCTCTTGGTAACACAGAAATCCTATTCCTAGACGACTGTTAGCCAATCAATATATATATATATATATATATATATATATATATATATATATATTATATATATATATATATATATATATATATATATATATATATATCAGGTATTACAGCTCATTATCTTAATTTAAATTGCAGTTTTTTGTTTCCAAGATATGTTTGATCATTTTTAGGGACTACAAAAATAAAACCCGGATCTACTCGTCTCTTTATCACAAACATTTTTCTTAAAAAGTTTGTGACGTGAATTTGATAATAAGCAAAATCTTAGGTTTTGTTACGCAGTTGTAACAATTAAAAAAATATTTTTTAAGTAATTTTTGGCAATTGATAGAGTAAATAAATAATAAAGATACATCCCAAATTAAACAAAAAATATTTTCTTTATTTCTTTACGTTTTTAAACCTAATTTTTTTTGTCTATATAACATAAAAATGGCTAGTTAGTCTAATAGTTACAAAAACGAATATTGTTTTGTGTTATTTTTATCTATCTATAAGATCACACTTATCAATGAGACCAACTTTTGAAAAATTAAATAGGTTTAAATATTATTTACATACCACGTGCAAAATTGGTTGAGATTTAAATATTTCATCTATCGACTGTTTAATGATATAATTCTTATACGGACCCAATGGGTTTTATTATGCATAATATAGGTATTTTTATTTTTTAACACTTAAAGGTAATATTTTTATTATATCCACATGGTGATATAAGAGTTGCTTACAATCCTGGAATCTTAAACAAAACCATGATATGACATTAACGGTGTTGTGACAAGGCAATATTAGCCCGTAAAATGTAACTAGTGCATTAAAACAATGTTCAAAAAAGAAAGTAAATAGCAAAACAACATAATTATACTGACTGCTTTTATTATTTGTGTTGTAAACGTTAAGGAAAGCAGTTAGTTTTAAATTTCTAAAAAAGTGTTATTAGGAACTTTACTTACCTTTCAATTCCACTTAACCTGGGATGTCTATATTTTTTTGATAGTAACAAACCACCACCCCATGCAGCCTGTAGAAAAAAGTAGCTTTAGTATTTATTTTTTACAAAAAGGTTACAAAAAAATCATATATTGCATATAAAATATGTGAGAAAACTCATTTATGACTTACAGGAAAAAAATTAATCTGTTGTAATTGGTGTATACCTGCATAATATTTAGTGTTGAGAATTTTAATGGGACCTAAGTATGAAAATCCCAAAATTATTGGGATAATAAAAAACCGTGGAAAAAACTGTTACACAACATGGACTTTTGTTTGAAACCTTTACCATAATTTTAATTTTAAACCGTGGCCAAGTAATTTTGCTAAAGACGCTTTTCCTCTTATGTAGATTTTTTTTTAAATAAATATTTTTTTAACTATCTTTTATAAATATTATACTTTATAATGATTAAAAATAAGTTTAATTTATTTATATTTTTTTTATCTTTAAACACATACATATAAGTTGCGTTATACGGTCTATAAAAAAATAGTTTTATTTTTTTACATGAGTACGTTTATGTTCTTGCCTACTCGTAAGGACAAAAATGATATTTTAAAGAAACCCAAGGATTTTTAACTGTTTTAATCAGGTACTATACCCTCTTTTGTGAGGTCTATCAAAAACCTTAAAACTTTTTTTTTTAAGACCCCGTTCCTAAAAACATACAATAAGTAATTTGACCACCTGCCAAACAAATATAAAGTTTATTTAAACTTTACCTATCAAAACACTTATGTAAAATAGGGGCCAAGCTCCTATCCAAAAATTTCGGCCTCTTAAAGTACAGAGATCTGTAATATTGAATGTTCTTTTTTCATTAATACAAACAGTTTTTTTTTTCAATAATACAAACAGATCAGTAAAAAGTTGCCAAGTCAAAAAAGAATTTGCTCTAATTTTAGATCTCAGTACTTTAAGAGACCGAGTTTTTGGATAGGAGTTTGACCCTTATTTTACAAAAGTGTTTTTGGTATAGTCTCCTCTCTTTAGTTCAATAAATGAAGTAAAATACTGAACGCATTTAAAATTCTAAAACAATTATGACCTCAAAAACTCAGGTTCATTGCAAACTTCTAAAATACCTCCTAAATAATAATATACGATATTACCCGCTCCCGTTTTAGAGCATTCCTAGTACAAATGTGCAATTTTCAGAAGTTTTCCTTTACTTGTGTCCTAAAACATTATCACATACAAAATTTCAAGTTTCTACCTTATCGAGTCAGTGAGTGATTGAGTAAGTCAATCAACCAGTAGTAAAAAGGGCGATGTTCAAAATCAAATATCTCAGAAAATACCTGACATAACTTCCTTAGTTTTGTCACGGATAATTAGAATACTTATGTGAATTACCAATTTGATGCCTTTATGTGAAACGATAACAGAGTTATGATAGTGGGAAAAATACGCTGAAACCTGTTAGTAGACAGCAACCCGTCATTATGGTTAAATTCAAACGTGTTTTGTTATCGCGAGACAAAATTTAGTCACAGACAGTCACCAAAAAATATTTCTTTTTTAATTTTTGTAACCTTGATATTTTAAAATTTCAAAAATCAAAAAAAAATAATAAAATGAGTTACTTTCTTGTAAAATAATATTTGTCGATAAATGACTTATTTTACTTACATCGACATGCAACCACATGCCATGTCTGTCACAAATATCTGCTACTTCATTAATAGGGTCGAATGCTCCCAAGACAGTTGTACCAGATGTCACACTTACGAAGAAAGGGATGTGTCCTACAATAAGTTACATACAAATTATGTTCAAAAATAGGTTTTGATTAAAATTTGGTTGTGCTATATGGATATGTATACCATTAACATTTTTCAGGACTATTGCTTTTAGTTAAAACCGGAAGTAAAACCATTTATTTGTAAATGATATAAACCAGGGTATGTAAAAAATTTAGTCAGCTTTAAATAGTTTTGTATTTATTTTTAATACAGATTTAAAATAAAAATCTTATATTTTTTCCTCCTTTATTTCTAATTACACTACCCTTAAATAATACAAAAATAATTTTGTACAAAAACAAGTAATAAGATAAATATCTAGAAAGCCTTGTTAACTATCTTAAAATGTAGATATCACGATGAAAATATAAGAACTTATCAGAAGGGTAAAACCTTAAATTTTTGGTATACACAGTAATAGAATATTTCTTTCGGTTAGACTGTATATATTTTTAAATATTTAGATTTTCATCTGTTTTTTTTTAAGTTAAGTATTAAGTAGTGTAGTCTTTTTAATATCATAGGTTGTGTGTCAAAGAAGTTTTAAATGCTGAGAAAAAAAGAATATATACACACACACACACACACACATATATATATATATATATATATATATATATATATATATATATATATATATATATATATATATATATATATATATATATATATATATATATATATATATACTCTTTATTTTTGGATCAGTAAATTTTTTTACGTTTTTACATTTCTAATTTGTAAAAAAATATGAGCTACTTATTACTCTTTAAAAATATAATAAATTAAAAGTTAGTTATTTATAAATAAACCTTACCTTATGGAATTATGAAGTAAAAAAATAAATAATAATAAAGAGATTAAAAACCAAATAAGTATTATTTTTTACCTTTATTCTTTCGCTCAATAACCAGTCGTTCCAGCTCTCGAGGAATCATGCGACCCGCTTCATCAGATGGCACCATGACACAGTTATCTGTGCCTAAACCACATACTGATGCGCAAGATTTTACACTGTAGTGACTCTAAAAAAAGTTAAAAAATTATCAAAAAATCTTTGTGTGCCATAAAAACAATTTTAAACTGAAACTTTTATTAAAAAAAGAAAATTTAAATTTAGTTATATCTCATATATTACTAATAAAACTAGTAGTTTCGTATTCATTCAAAAAAATATATTTGTGAATTTTACTAGTACAACAAAATATTCAATAAAACTGAGCGCTTGTGCAATCAGTGTTCCATAACATAACTTTATCAATAAACAGCCATCATTCAGTTTTGGCATATTTTAATAATATAATATCTTTAAAGGACTCCGCAATTTTCTTTGAAAAATGGGTTTTGGCCAGTTGTTTTCAAACTTCGCGTAGTAATAGTTTTTAATACGCTAATCGAAAGTCTTCACTGGCACAAAGCCCGAAAATCCCCCCAACCCCCCAAAGCCACCCTCAAAGGTCACTGGGGATTTGTCTTATGGAAAATGGGTTTCGACTAATTGTTTTTAAACTTTGCATGATAATATTTCTCAACACGCTGATCAAAAGGCTCCACGGACACAAAATTTGAAAACCCCCCAACCCCTCCCAAAAATCACCCTCAAAGGTCACTGGGGAATTTTCTAAAGGAAAAAGGGGTTTTGACTTTGCATAGTGATAGTTCTCAAAAGGTTGGTCTCCACGGGCACAAAACCCTCAAATGTCACTGGGTATTTTTTCTATAGAAAATGGGTACCCTTCTCCCCCAATACGTCCTTCTCCGACTTCAGACTTCAATCTCACCAACTTCAGGAATTGTCAGACTGTAGCTCTGTAACTATTTAAGTGGTTACAATTCGACAACACTATCAAAAAAATTCCGCAGAGCAATAAATCAAACTGAATCACTGTGAAAATCATCCCCAGTGACCTTTGGGGATGATTTTGGGGGTTAGGAGGGGTTTTTTATGAGCGTGGTGACTTTTGATCAGCGTGTTGAGAATAAGAAAATTGCGGGGTTCTTTGTAATTACTAAAAAATAAAATATTTGCTTTAAATTGAAATGATACATTAATAATCACGTTATCGATTATTGTTTTAGACCATATATTATAATAAAGGTCTTAATGCAGGATAAAATATTCCTACTGTTTAATTTTTCTTTGTTTGGAGATAACGAATTTTATAACATTGAATAGCAACAAGAAAAAATATTGAAAACTTTCAGATATTCTATATTTATCTGGTTTTGGTAAAATGTAATACAAAAATAATATCAACATTAAACTTAGACATAATTGTTTAACCGGAACATAATATACTATGTTTTTATAATAAAGGATTAATAATATAGATCATATTTAAAAACACACAAATAATGACATCGCGACTTTTTGCGGTGTGTTTACCACTTTTTTCCGTACTGTACCAGAAATTCTTATGTACTAAGTATGTACTGTAAATAGTTTATTAATAGTTTAAGTGTGATTTTCGGTTGTCTTTATCAAAATTCCCACCTTATATGCACCACTATCAATTTCAGTAAGCAAAAAAATCTTCATTCATATTTTATAACTCAGTATAAATCTGCATTTAAATAATTTACACAACTTAAAAAATAAAAATTTAATAAAGCCATTTTTTTATATGACTTACTATTTTTCAAATAAAAAGAATGAAATAGAAATCTTTAAGCCAGATACCCACAGGAATTCAATATGTTTCAAATTCTTCTGCTTGACAGGGTTCAGGATATTAGAGTTGTATTAGTTTTGTTGGCAACAAACATAAACACGCGGAAGATTTAAAATAAGGTTAAGGCATTTTTTGATGGTATGGTTTTTATTGCAGTTTAAATTATGTGTGTTTTTATGTGAAAAAATAGTAAGTTATTATTATTATTTACTGTTACAATTAAAAGGTAATTAAGGTCAAAAACAGAGTTTCCACACTTAATAACCAACCCTTGCATTTAAACCTATGGTTAAAATGCAAGGGTCCCCGTTTCCATTTAAAATACATTGGAAAACATTTTTTTTTTAAATTTCAAAATAACTATATAAAAAGTATTTTTTCAAATTTTGGTTCTAACTGTCTTATAGAAAATTTAATTCTGTACAAAAACGATCTCTTGTGTTTTTTCCTAAAGTGAATAGAAATAAAGTTACAGAGCATAGAAATTTTTAATGATGGATTAATGGGAATAATTTACTTTTAAACAAGGAATTTTATTTTATTTTATTTTATTTTATTTTATTTTGACACTAAACCACAATGAAACACTGCTTTGACATGGTTTAATTATGTTTAGTATGTAAACAGTGATATTCTTGTATCTAAAAAGTCAAAATAAAATAGAATAAAAACTGTATCATACATGTTAAAAAGTAAATTATTCCCATTAATCCATCATTAAAAATTTCTATGCTCTGTAACTTTGTTTCTATTCAGTTTAGGAAAAAAATATGGGAGATCGATTTTGTAGAGAATTAAATTTTCTATAAGATAATTAAAACCGAAATTTAATAAAAGTGTTTATAAAGTTATTTTAAAAATAAGAAAAAAATTTCCCATTATTTTAAATGTAAAAGGGGACCCCCCATGCGCCAGCTCAATTTTTGAGATATTGAGCCTAATTTTTGGAAGAATTTTTTTTTATATCGAAGAAACTTTAGAAATATATTTAATAAAAAAAAAAAAAAATTTTTTACACAGTCTAATATATATATATATATTATATATATATTATATATATATATATATATATATATATATATATATATATATATATATATATATATATATATATATATATATATATATATATATATATATATATATATATATATATATATATATATATATATATATATATTATATATATATAAAAGGTAAGTCCACAGAAACATTACATGAGTTTGTAGAAAAGGCCGAATATGCTCTCAAATACAAGGAGGAACTAATGTGTGCCTTCCTAGATATAGAAGGAGCGTTTGACAACACGTCCCTTTCATCTATCTCAAACGCGCCGAGGCGCAGAGGGATCAACGCAACAAGCTGCAGGTGGATAGACTGCATGCTTAAGAGCAGATCAGTATATACTTCAATTCTTGAAGAAACTCTTGTAGTTCGGGTTAAGCGAGGATGTCCGCAAGTGGGAGCTCTGTCCCCACTGCTATGGAACCTTGTCATGGGCGACCTACTAAATGTCCTTCAACTTGAAGGGCACCAAACATTGGGATACGCAGACGATCTCGTCATTATGACCCAAGGAAAATTTAACAACACTGTTAGGGATAAAATGCAACAGGCCCTTAACGCAGTTACCAGATGGATGAGAAAGGAGGGACTAAACATAAACCCTTCTAAATGGGCCATAGTTGCCTTCACCAAAAGGGGACATCTAGAGGGCTTAGGACCTCTGACCCTACGAGGTGAAACAATCAAAATTGTGGGAGAGGTAAAATATTTGGGTGTCATCCTGGACTCTAAACTTACCTGGAACCAACATCTTCAGAAAAGAAGAAAGAAAGCGGAGATGACTCTTATGTTAATCAGACGCGCTCATGGGAGAACATGGGGCCTTAAACCAAACATGGTTTATTGGTTCTACACCATGGTGGTAAAGCCTATGATATCATACGCATCACTGGTATGGTGGACAAAAATGCGACAAAGAACTGCTGTTACAGAACTGGCCAAGGTACAGAGGCTTGCTTGCTTAGCTATAACAGGAGCAATTAATACAACCCCAACAGCAGCCATGGAATGTCTTTTAGACCTTCCACCACTTAACCTCATAGTGATGGGAGAGGCAAGAATGAGCTACTTTCGACTGCAACAAAAATCAACTGGTGTCTACGCTAGTTTGGGACACAACAACATAAAAAGTCAGCTTGGCGGCAACATCCTGGACGAGAGAACAGACCAGATGATTTCCCAATACTCATTTAACAAAAACTTTGAGGTAAAAATTCCAGGTCGAAGTAAGTGGCAATAACCCGATCTTCCCGGCACGGTTGGAGACATCATCTGGTATACGGATGGTTCCAAAACCGAGCGGGGAACTGAAGCGGGCGTGTACAGTGAAATGAGGAATTCAGAATTCTCCATTCCACTAGGAACACACAGTTCTGTATTTCAAACGGAAATATATGCTTTACTGCACTCTGCAAAAGAAAGTAACATAACAACTTATAAAAATAAGCGGATCTGCATAATAACAGACAGCCAAGCATCACTGAAAGTCTTGGGAGAACGCAACAGAGTAACTCTCTTGTGGGTACCAGGACATTCGGGAATAGAAGGCAACGAAAAAGGGGATGAGCTAGCGAGACAGGGATCATCCACACCATAGGACCAGAACCTGCCTTTGGAGTGACCAAAACCACAGCACGAGGGCAAACCAGGGAATGGATCCGAAACAAACACGACGAATACTGGGGAAACCTCAGTAGAATTAGACATGGAAAAAGCTTCATAAGGGGCCCATCCAAAAAAACGAAGGAAGAACTACTCAGACAAAGTAGGAAAAGACTTCGCAAAACGGTAGGGTTGCTAACAGGGCACGATAGCCTAAGAAGACTCCTACATTGGGGACTCAAGTTGCAGAATGTGCGACAAGGGGGAAGAAACAGCTTACCATATCCTGTGCGAATGTGAAGCATTGAATTACAAAAGACAGGCCAGTCTCGGGGTTATACAGACTTGTGGAAGGAACGAGACTAATGGGAGGATTGGTATAAAAGATAATGGGAGATTAGGCACAAAAAGCCCAAGAGGCTGCGCTGCCTCCGGTAGTGAATCAAGACGGCTCCCAGGGAAGAAGAAGATGAAACCAATTTTTTCACTTCCGGTCTAACCGGAAGTAACCCTAAATTTCAAATTTTAAATAGCACCCTATATATATTTTTAGCCTACCTGATCCGCCTTAAAATTATTTTTTTAACTGTGTGTCATACTTGTTATTTTATTTTGAAATGGCTGCCAAAATCGATTTTTTTGCCAAAGTTTTAGTAGGCCATAATGTGACAATTACAAATTATAAGCAAGTAAAAGACGTTAAATGTGAAGAATAGGGTGTAAAAACATTTGCGATTTTGTTAATTTTTATCTGATTAATAAAAATTAGGAACAGAGGTTAATTTATAAAATTTGAGAAATTTATTTTTTTAACGCTTAATATCTCAAAATCCAAAATAGAAAACTTCAATTTTTATTAAGTGTATCTTTGGATCAAACATTTAATATTTCACATAGTTTATCAGAACTAGTATAAAAAACTTACTTTTTTATTAAAAACGCAAAATTATACATATCTACATTGTTTCGCAAATACGTAGATTATATTAGTACAAACAATGTAGATATGTATAATTTCGTGTTTTTAATAAAAAAGTCAGTTTTTTATATTAGTTCTGATAAACTATATATATATATATATATATATTATATATATATATATATATATATTATATATATATATATATATATATATATATATATATATATATATATATATATATATATATATATATATATATATATATATATATATATATATATATATATATATATATATATATATATATATATATATATATATATATATATATATATATATATATATATATATATATATAAAAAATACATTTTTAGAATTTTTAAAATTAACCTCTGTTCCTAACTCTTATTAATTAGATAAAAACTAACAAAATAACAAATATTTTTACACTCTATTTTTTACATCTTAACGTCTTTTACATGCTGATAATTTGTAATTGTCACATCATTGCCTACTAAAACTTTGGCAAAAAAAACGATTTTGGCAGACATTTTGAAATAAAATGACGAGTGTGACACATGGTTAAAAAGAGAATTTTAAGGCAGATCAGGTAGGCTCAAAATATATACAAAGTGCTATTTTAAATTGAAAATTTAGGGCACTTCCGGTTAAACCGGAAGTAATAAATTTGGTTTTATTTGGTTATTAAAAGCGTGACCTAATTACAGATGCATTACTTAAATTTCAAAAATTAATTCTAATAAATAAAAAAGTTATGGGCTATTACATGTCCGCTGTGTCACCCGGTATATATACAAGGTGATTCATGAGGAAATGTCAATACTTCAGATACGTAGTCAAGGTCCAAAATAAACCTAAAAGTCTATAAACATATGGGTCCGCAAGGCCTTCGTTTCCGAAATACAGGGTGTTAAAATTTTTATTTAAATTTTCTATTTTTTAAATAAAATTTATGATAATGTATAGTCTGGCAACCGTATCTGTGACAGTGCGGCGTCGGTAAGGGGAAGGAAGTTGTAAACCAAACATGGCGTACTTCATTCATAAAAAGCACAGCGGCGTGCGGATTTTCTAAAAGTTCAGGAATATCTTGTAATTTGTTTAAATGAAATAATGTGTACAGTATACATTTCTGTTTTATTTTAAATATATTTTAAATGTATGGTCGTCATCAAAAATAAAGGCATTTAAAGGCCATCAGTAACAATTTCACCAAAAATTAAAAGATAAAAAAGTCATTCTTGATAAAAAGT
Source organism: Listronotus oregonensis (assembly GCA_019359885.1). Classification (NCBI taxonomy): domain Eukaryota; kingdom Metazoa; phylum Arthropoda; class Insecta; order Coleoptera; family Curculionidae; genus Listronotus; species Listronotus oregonensis. The sequence goes on from JAHBCN010000132.1 coordinate 121,991, forward strand.
TTTGCTTGTCAAAAAAATATGAACTACGATGAGAAAATAGATTCTTGTCATACAGGGGGTCTCAAAAATGCAAAAACATAAAATCAAACAGGAGCAAACAATCATTTTTTGGCCTTTTAACGTGAAAGGATAAATAAAAAACTTGCTTAAAAATTATTTTTAATCCTGATTTCGAACTTTCTAAAAAGTATTTGAATTTAGAAAAAATAAAAAAATCAACATTTTTGCAGGTACACATTTACAATTAATTTTTTTTTACATTTTACATTTGTTTACATTGTTATTAATTTATTTTTATTAATGCTTAGTAATGTACAGGTAACAATCAAGTAAAAGAAGCAAAATACAAAAATGTCAATTTTTTAAAATTTTTTATAAATTCAAATTTTCTTTAGTTAGTTTTAAATCAGGATTAGAAGTAAATTTGGAGCAATTTTTTATGTAATCCTCTCACGTTAAATGGCCAAAAATGACTGATTGCTCTTGTTTCATTTTATGTTTTTGCATTTTTGAGACGCCCTGTGTGATAAAAGTATATTTTCTCATAGTAATTTATATTTTTTCGGCAAGCAAAACTTTTTATCAAGAATGACTTTTTTTCGTATCTTTCAAATTTTGGTCCTTTTGTCCTCTTGTTAACCGCATCGGCGGACATACTATATATTTGTACCTCCAATGTAATATATTAGGACGCTCCATTAAAATTTTTCTTTTATTTCGACATTTACGCCAAAAAAAAACCGTTTGATATTAGTAACGTCCTAAGTGTTTTCCTAGAATATGGAAAATTTGAATCTTCTCGCAATTTTTGCAACAATTTTTTAGTTGTCAGGACAACTTTGAATTCAATATAAAACCTATTTATCATATGTCTTATCACTTGAAAATCAAAATTTTTCATCCTTCTCGACAAGAGAAAGACGCCGTCGTTTTTTTTTCTAGGACTAGATAACATTTGATTGGGGTTATTTTCCAACCGTTCCTTATCTTCTTTATTAATTTTTCGTACAGTTGATACGGCGACTCCGGTGTAAAGAGATACCTGATCAAGCTTACGTTTAAGTGGCAATTTTAGAAGAATTGCTTGCGGCTTCTTCATCGCAAACCCTATTAACAAAAATAAAATGGACAAAAGTGTATTTAAAAGTGGCTTTTATTTAATTTATAAAAAGCTGTATGCTTTATTCTGTGTATAACAGTGTTAAGTTCTAAAATAAAAGCGTATTACTCAGTCTTTATTTGGTGACAAGCGGGTTGCCTAATCATCGAGAATTGCCCGCTTTCTTTCTTACTTGCTAACAGCTTAATAAAAACAATACTTTTTATATATTTTTGGCGTAAAAAATGGTATAAAGACGAATAAAGACCCTCTTCGTAAAAAATGTTGCAAACTGATGACTTGCCAACTTTAGTTGCCGCTACATATTATAAAGCTCTTTCTTTCGTATTTTTAATGTATAAACCCAATAGAAAAAATATGATTACTGTTTTATAAGATTATTACTTACCTATAAACATTTGCTATCACTTATCTTGTTTGTCCATGTAGTGTCTTTCCGCAAGTAAATTTGTTCATTTTAAAACAATAGTAATACTATTAAAAAATCGAATAAGAACTAAAAAATGTATATACAAGGTAGAAAAACAAAACACTATTTAAAATTACACAACACCAAATTTAACACTTAGAAATAAGGATAAAACCTTAGACCTCCGACTCTGAATGTTTAAATATTCCACATTCCAAGAGAGGAACCAGAAACAGCGCAAACACTTCCAATCACAAGTAAATTTACCCCATAGAAACAAAACATGTGACAAACTCAACCAACCAGGTTCGTTTAGTTCGCAACTGGACAAGCCTTTTGTTTGATGTTGCCAGTTTAACCAAAATAGATAAGATATTTGGAAAATAATTACCTAATAACATAATATTCCTTAGTAAAACAAAATAGATATTAAATAAAAATTAAACTATATAACAACCACATTAAATTCTCAGCTTTTTTCAATATTTTATTTTGTTATTGTAAAAAAAATAATTTTAACATTAAAATTACTACTTGAGTATATAGTAGTTAAGTACTATTGCTTTCTTGTAGTTAAACTTGGCACACACTCATATATTCGTTCGAAATAGTTTGAATTCCTTTCGCTGCTACAGTTAAGTTTGTCAGACTATAAATATTGGAGGAAAATTTGGTATTCGACGGTTTTTTGGTATGATGGATTCGAATCTATGGCTCTTACTTGTAGGGAGAGCCACCTACACGTCTTTTTACTATTTTGAACAACCACAACTTTTTGGTACGGCCCTGTATTACATTTTTAAGTAAATTAAATAAATGTTTTGTCATTTTTACTTTAAAAAGGTATATTTGTTAAAAGTCGATATGAGCAACCGTTGCGAGATATTTGGATTTAAAAAAAAATACCACGCATGACACGCATCTGATTTTATAATAGCAAAATTTTAAAAAATCATAAACAAAATGTATAATTAAACGATATGTATTTAAATTATCAATAAAATTATTGTTCTTAAAATATGTTCAGCAATACATAAAAAAAAATTAAAGAAATATAAAAAAAAAAATAAAAACTTTAACACCCTGTATATCGGAAACGAAGGCATTGCGGACCCATATTTGTATATACTTTTGTGCTTATTTTTGGACCCTGAGTACGTACCTGAAGTAGTGACATTTCCTCATGAATCACCCTGTATATATACACAGAGTGTTCGGGAAAATCTCCCGGATATAAAGAAAACACGTTAAAAAAATACAAGTTCATAATATATAAACTTTTTTCTTATAGGCCTCCTCTTTGAAGATATTGGCTCCCACAGAGCTTCAATGAAATTAAAATTCTAAGACATGATTATTAAACCACCAGGTATATTACAATTTTATTTAAATAAGATGTGATACCAACTAAGAATTCTCAAATTACTGTCAAAGGAAGTGTTGTGAATTACTCACAGCTGCAGGGACGGACTAGCTGTGACACTCATGACTCCCTCTTTTTACTCCCTCTATTGATAAGGACTTCAGAAAATGTTTTTTACAAATCTTTAACTATTGGCTTAAAATTAAGTACTCTTCAAGTCGCTAATCCTAACCGTTTTCGAAAAAACGTCACTTTATTTACACTGTTAGTCAAATTCACCAACCGCTGTGTTCACACATCGTCGTTGTGGTTGGGCCCAGTAGGATCTTTTGGAACATGAGCTAGAGTTGCTGGTTATCGGCAACTCTTGTTGCCACCGTATGGAACGGGATCCGAAGTTAAGATGAACACAAGGCTTTAACTCAAGGTGTTAGCATAGTGTGCTGATGAGTGAATGACATCCTGTGCCTTAAACAGGTGTCCCCAACGGTTCCTCTAAGATACAGGGCGATCTCTCAGAGTATCTAGCCTTACTGCGGTAATGCGGGGCTCTGTCGTGGTGGACTATTACTTCCCTAGCTCCAAACAGAAAGCGGACAGAACCGCTTTCATGGGAAAAACCTGACATAGGTGCCCTGACCAAAATGGATAAATCCGTTTCGAGAGGTACTACTCAAGGTCACAAGCAGACAAAGGTGCGCCGACCGAAACGGGTGAATCCGTTTCGTAAGTCACCGGCGCCTGTTTCACGGGGAAGGGCTAATTCATCCCGAACAAACAGGTGCCTAGGAAGGGTTTCCTGAATCCAAACAGAAGGCGGACAGAACCGCCTAGTTTTTAAAGGGCAAGTACATACATTTTTTATTGATTTAAAATTAGAAAATATAATATTCTTGCTCTACATCGAATACTTATAAAACTTAATTAACTTATTCTTATAGTTGCCAGTTTAAATACCTAAAAAACTTACACCATGTTAATAAATATGACTGCAAAGGAAAAAACCATAATACAAAAAATTATTTTTATTTTGATTTTTAAAACATTGGGACAGAATGGCAAAACTAAAATTATTTATTAAAATTATTTTTGGCAGTTATGGAAATATAATTAAAGTCCATAAATTAATGTTATGATTGTAAAGATTTCAGAAATTAAAAATGTAATTATCCACTTAATTTGAAATTAAATACAGTATTACTTACTTGATCTGATGTAAACATGACCAGTTGACCTTGTATAGTGGCTATGCCTTTTTCTTTATAATTTGGAAACATTTTATGTCTGGCAGCAAGAAAAGCATAGAGGTTTGATATAGATCCACCTAAAATTAATTAAACTAAATATTAAACAACTTTTTAAGAACATATACCGTAAAATTAAAAAGATGATTTTAAACATTTTCACAATGTATGGTCAATTTTAAGTAAGTTTTATTAGTGAATAGATCAATATCGATTATTTAAGACCCTTTCCAAGGGAATTTCGTCCATCCTACAGATCTCGTCAATAGGACGCTTGATACCAGAATAAACTAGACAGAGTATAAAATTAAAAAAAAAAAAATTGTGTAGCTCAACATGATTCTTTTCTTAATAATTACCCTTGTAAAGGTTTATTCCCATTAAACATTTCGTTTTCGGTTTCTTCCATATCCATTCCGTTTACATTAAATATTATTATTACACCTTTCGTTCCGTTTACATACCGTTTCCATCAGTTCCAGTTGAATTGATTGCTTACATATTTTTGACAGACAGACGTGTCAGAAGCGGAACGAATAGTGAGGACATTTACATTCCGTCGTAAGAATTATTTTTCCGAATGTGGCATTTAATTTCGCAGTAACTGGTTCAATTAGGAAAAATAATTCATGAAGGTATTCTCCCTGATTTTGTCATACGAAATTCTTGATAAAACTTCGTTTCGTCATCTATCAGCCCTCAATGTAGTGTTATTTAATCTTTAATATGTTTGCTCTTTAAAATGTTATGCACTTAAAATTTTTGTTTCTTTCTGGTGTCCTCCACATCTAATAAAAAAGTTGCTATAATTAAATATTCCTCAAACCACATTGTCAAAGTCGCACGCTATTTCTATTGAAACGGTACTGATCATGAACGGCAACAATTTAACTGAACGTATGAGGAATGGTTATGGAATGGAAATAGAAGTTATTATGAGAATTCACCTTATAGCACAATGAATATGCAAAAAGATAGATCTACTTTTAAAAGACAAAATTAACTTTTCATGTTTGGATTATTCGTTTGCTTACCAGGAGCTAAAATCGAGTCTCCGTCCCTCCAACTACTTCCAATAATCTCCCGCATATGGGTCATAACGACATTTTCCATTAAAATAAATACTGGAGCTATCTCATAAGTAAACATGTTAGTGTTAGCAGTAGCTGTTAACCATTCTCCTGCCATGGAGATCAGATCTAAGCCACATGAGAGTTGGTTGAAAAAACGTGGGTGACCTGAAAATAAAAATTTTGGGTAAAATTTAAATAACAGTGTATTCTCCTAAAAGTCTTCATAAGTATTTTAAATTATTGTGCATTTACGATAATCTTGTTCATTAATAAATAGGTATATATATATATATATATATATATATATATATATATATATATATATATATATATATATATATATATATATATATATATATATATATATATATATATATATATATATATATATATATAATATTTATATATATATATATATATATATATATATATATATATATATATATATATATATATATATATATATATATATATATATATATATATATATATAAAAAATAAGGAGGAGGAAGTCTTGGCCGAAGTTAAACAACAAGGTAATAATTTTGGGTACGGTCAAGACTAATTAAGTGAACTTGAGGTTTAGATCGAATAAAGTATTTATTCCTTTTCCAGAATATGAAAAAAAATCACTAAAAGCAAATCTTTTCATTTTGGTATTCTTATAATATAAATAATGCATTTAGTTGTAAGTATCCTAAAATTAAAAGAGCTTTCTTAACTGTATGTTGTTTTTTTTCCATGGGATCAGACCCTGAAGAAAAAGGAAAATAAAAATTTTGGGAAAACTCGTTAAATAAAGTGTTTCAACTGTTTTAATTAGCCAATCTTTTTATAAGTGACGGATATACCCAAAAATTATATATATTTATATATATATATATATATATATATATATATATATATATATATATATATATATATATATATATATATATATATATATATATATATATCGGAAATTATAAGTTTTGTCCAAAATTCTTATAACTCGGATAATAAGTAAGATACGGTAAACATCACCGATTTCAAAAATTACTATACTTTGTGGGCCATTTTGGTGATGCATGTATGCAGCGTACTTTTAACTTAGTTGTTTTTGAAATATTAAAAAACACTAAAAGGTGTCATACTTTTTAAAGCATTATAACTCTTTAGTTTGTATTTTTAAAAATTTGTTAAAACATTTACAAAGCAACTTTTTACGTAGAAAACAAATATATCTTCTTCTTTTCCTGGAAGCCGTCTTTCACTACCGGAGGCAGCACAGTCTCTTGGGCTTTTTGTGCCTAATCTCTCATTGTCTTTTATACCAATCCTCCCATTAGTCTTGTTCCTTCTACAAATCTGTATAACCCCGAGACTGGTTGGTTGATATATTCCTGTGGGCTAATATTCGGTTGCCCAAATAATGCCTGTCTTTTGTGATTTTACGCTTTACATTCACACATTCAACTTGGGTCCCCATTGTATTAGCCTATCTTGTGTAGGTGTTCTCTTAGGTTATCGTGCTCTGTCAGCAACCCTACTGTTATGCGAAGTCTTTACCTAGTTTGTTTTAGTAGTTCTTCCTTTGTTCTTTTGGATGGGCCCCTTATTCCATGTTTTACTATAGTGAGGTTTTCCCAATATTCCTCGTGATTGTTTCAAATCCATTCCCTGGTTTGCCCTCGTGCTGTGGTTTTGATTAGTCCAAGGGCAGGTTCTGGTCCAAAGTATAGTGTGGATGATCCATGTTTCGCTAGCTCATCCGCTTTTTTGTTGCCTTCTATTCCCGAATGTCCTGGTACCCCCAGGAGAGTTACCCTGTTCTCACAGGACCTCTTGTTCTTTTTGGCATTCTCATATCAGCTTGGACGTCACCTTGGGGTTTACTAGTGCCCCTAGTGACGCTTGGCTCTCAGTTATTATGCAGATCCGCTTGTTTCCCTCATTTCACTGTACACGCCCGCTCCAGTTCCCTGCCCGGTTTCGGAACCATCCGTATACCCGATGATGTCTCCAACCGTGCCGAGGAGATCGGGTTGCTGCACTTCGATCTGGAATTTTTACCTCGAAGTTTTTGTTAAATGGGTATTGGGGAATCATCTGGTTTGTTCTCTCGTCCAGAAGGTTACAGCCAACCTGACTTTTATGTTGTTGTGTCCCAAATAAATATATAATCAGATTTATAATTTTAACTTTTGGTTATTCTAAATCATCATCAACGTTATTTTTTTTATAGGTGTCATATTGAATTTTCGCATTTTTAAACTCATTATAAAAACCCTTTTATTGATGTATAACAAGTTTATATTTCTTAAAGATAAACTATCAAATACTTCAAAGGCGATTTTATTTTAGTAGTTTTTGAATCGCCTTCGTAACAATATTATTTTTGGTAAAATTTAATAAAAACATATTAAATGTAGTAGTTACAAAAAGTACAAAAAAATATTATTATTCTTTAACTAAAAATTTACACAAGTTCACAAAACAATAAGACAACCTGAATTATTAAAAAAATTGTTGTTTCTATTTGCCAACGCAAACACGACATTTTTTTTTCAAAATAGAGCTTCTCACTTGTTGAAAAGTATTTCTGTTACTATTAATAAAAACTTCATGAGCTTTCTCCTCGAATCCGGTCAACGACAAATTAAATTTCAAAATTTAATTTTTAAGGTGCCCCCACAAAAAAAAATCTAAAGGTGTAATGACGATAATTCCCAACTCTATATAATGGCACTGCTAATTTTTTTTTCCGGCATTTGTTAATATACCAGTTACATTAGGTAAGTTTTCTAACAAAATATCTTTAACGAGCCCTCAAACAATGCTTGGCTTATATCTTTGTTATAATTCTCAGGTCATGACTGTTCAAAACTTCTACACATACCTAAATTGGTATAAGTTTAAAAAAATACCAGCGTCAGTTTAATTGTCAAGGGCTGTAATCGTAAGATCATTGTTTTTAATATAACATTGCAACATAGCAAATTTTCTCATCGTTAGTAAAACCAGTGGCGGCTCCTCCTTAGGTTTGCAGGTTTGCGCAACCCCCAAAAAAGGTTTAAAATAAAATTTTAAAAATATATATATTAATCATTACACAGTTACAGATTTTTTAAAAATTTATTCGAACATCTGTATTTATTGTTTTATTAATGTTATCTCGAAATAACAGCCAAATTATTAAAAACCTTAACTGCTGTCGCTAAAATATCATTAATTTAATCTCGCCTCGCGTCGCGTCGCATCCTAGAAGCCGATGCCAATGCGATGGTTGCAATCAAAATGCAAACCCAATTGGATTCATTACGAGTAAGCTCAAGTATATGGAGTTGCCTATCTTGGCATTGGGCGCTGAATTTAGTCTCATAAGCGGCATGCGGTTTGCAGTTCCAGTTCCACTGCAAACCTTTATTTATCTCGCAGGCTGATTTACGATTTATTGAAGTATAATTTGTTATTTTGGTTATATGTGTGACATATATGTAGCTATTTTTGATTTTTATTACAGTTTTTGTAGCCTATTTATTTACATTAACTTTATTGTGGTTTTTTAATTTTTAAAGAACCATTAGAATTGCAACTCCTTACTTTTTTTAACCACAGCCGCCACTGAGTAAAACGCAAAGTCATTTGGACAAAATTAAAATAAGTAATAACTGAAATAACAATCATACTTTAAAAATGTCAAACAGTACAGAACAAAAATAATATTGTTGCCATGGTCGTGCCAAAGACTACTAGAATAAAATGAACTTTTGTAAAATTTTATAGTTTTTCTTTGTTAAGTATAAACTTGTGTTACATCAATATAAAGGGATATTTACAGTTAATGATGATTAAGAATGATCGAAACGTCAAAATAAAAAATCCGACGCAACAATTGTTTTCCACATAAAAAATTGCTTTGAAAATGTTTAAACGGATTTTAAAAAAAATTACAGACGAAAATATTACAGAGCTTTATAGAATATTCCATGTTTTAGTTTCTTTAAAATATCTCGATAATCAAAAAAGCTATAAGTACACCATTGGCGTCCTAAAATTAGTATCATAATTCTTTACAAATTGGTCTATTTACCGTTTTTGTAATTTTGATTGATCTGAGATACGAACATAAAAGATTACATATCCAACCAAAAGACAGTATAAGAAATTTAATTTTTTTAAAAACGTTCAGTACTTTAGATAAATAAATAATAGTAATTTATATTAAATCATAATTATTATCATAATAATTTAAGTTATGACTATAAAACACAATCCTTGGTCCCCAAGAAACATTTAGGTAATAAAACGTCAATTCGCATCAGGACGAGACGAGAATAATTGCAGCAGGAGTGGGCTAATAGCCGGGAGCCGTATGGCGTTGTAATCCGCCTAAGTCTCAGATAGTTCTGACGCACAGTCTGTCAAGAATGGGGCTTACGGCCGTTCATTCCCTCCATCGAGTCAATGCCTGGATGACGTTGAAAAGAAAAAGAGTTTTTGCAAAATGTTCAACCAATAAAAAGGATAGGTATGTGTGGTTACCAGTTAAATCGAGACCTGTCAATATTTGTTTGCTTGCTTGGTCATTTGTTCGTTTGTTCACGTTTTTATTTCTTTATTCGTTCATTTGTTCATGCGTACATTTCTTCATTGGTTCATTAGTTCAGTTGTTTATCCGTTCATTCATTTATTTGTTTGTTCCTTCGTTCTTTCGTTTGTTTATTCATTCGTTCATTTGCTCAATAATTAATTAAAAAATATAATTTATTCTAATCATTTTTGGTATCTGCAAAGATATTATAAGGTGTTTATTGTAACCCGTTTTTAAAATGGTATTTTTATTATTTTTTCTCTAGAAAATAAACGGGAACGTAAAATACAGCAACTAGAAAATTTCAGGCTCCCTATTGGCTATGAGTTAAGAGACAAGTTGACTAAAAAGGAAAGGTTTAAAAAGTAAGTAGTAATTATTATGTTAAAACTTTTATTGCTCTATTTTATAGCATATATTAATTGTTAAAGGCAATATTAAATTATATTTATTAGTTAATTTATTAAAATATTTTTTTAACTACTAAAGTAATAGATTAACACGTAATGGATTATAATTAAAACTTTTATATGTGTTTTATTGGTGTGTCTTTATCCATACACATTACAAAAAAACGACATCATAATACTTTAGTACTTGGGTTATTATTATTTTTTTTATTAGATGGGTCCTTACAGAAACAATGTGTTTAAATGAATTAGTTACTAAGTGTGCTACATTATTTGTATTGAGAGAACCAAGCCAGAATAAAGCCAACTAGTAGAAACAAAATACAATAAAAAACTGTCATTATATGGTAATCGTGTTGAAAGATTTATTAAAAAAAATACGTTTTTTCCAATAAATCTCGTCTGCCAATTAAATAATTCAACCCAAGAAAATCAAGCACCACAAAAAACTTTAGCTAGCACCACGTTATTCTTAGCAGAAATCCCTAATAATCTAAGGAAAATTATGTTCAGTCTATGGTTTTTTTCTTCGGGAATATAGGCTAGAAAGCCAAAAAAATTATTTGATTTTGTTTTTAGAAAAAGATAAGGTTATAGTACCAAAAATACAATTTATCAAAAAATGTAGAAATAAAACCGACTGATTTCTTGGCCATATTTTCAGCGAAACAACTAGTAATAACCTGTTTACAAAGAATATACTTTCTTAAGAATATAGTCCACATAAATACTTATTTCCGCTAAGAATAAGTAATAATGTAGGGACAAAATAAGGCTACAAATGCATAGTATAAAAATTAACTTCTAGATTTACCTGCCAATGCTAAATAAAATTTACAACCCAGCAGTGCATAATGCTTTTAACCTTAGCTCTGTAGAAAGTATGCTCTGTAAACTAGTAATCTTTTCTCTCAAGAATAAGTGTGGTATGGCCATTTTATTGACTCAGAGAAAAGCACACATTAACCACCATTTAGCGGACTCTCTAACATATACAACGAAGAAGTAGATACAGTAGTTAGCTCGACCTTTTCCACGTTGAAACACCGCTTTCGAAACACTACAGTTTAACAACGTCGGTGAAGTTAGTAGTCTGATGAGTGACTGTTGGGAAAAGGCTACCTGCTATTAGATGTGGTACCCCTAGTAAACCCATTTAAGACTGTAACTACATAGAGTCGTTTTAAACAAATATTGTAAAAGCTCACCTTGACCAAACAAACCTGAAATGGTTTAAAAAGGTATGTAACATTATGTGATTATATGTATAGTATCATGTGCAAATAGCCCTAAATGGTAAATGTGCATATAAATTAATCTTTGTCATTAATTTTTTTTGGATCGCCCCAATTTAATCAGCTCCCTATCTTTATTAACATGGTATAATGGGTTAGTAAAAAGAACTGCAACTTTTAGATATCTTTAAAATCGCTAAATCTGCGATAACGAAAATTGGTACCTTTTTTGGTTATGCGGAATTGAACAGTGATATTGTCACTGTTGCCAGATTTCACCGTTTTACGCTACAGGTAATGTTTTTGTTATCTTAAATTAAATGTCCTATTTATTTTTATTGCATTAAATTAAGCGTGTTATATTTATTAGGATTCCAAATTTTTCTCTTCTAGTTGCTAAAATATCATATCGCATTTTCATTGAAAAATACCGCAACGCCTAAATATTTCTAAAACCGCTAAAGCTGCGATTACAAAATTCAGTAACTGGATGTTTTTGAATATGCTAAATTGAACGGTGATATGAGCGGTGTTTTCAGATTTTCAACTTTTGCGCTACACGTAATATTTTTGTCCTTAATGAAATGCTTCGTTTATACTTTACACATTTGATTTAAAATTAAAGAACGTTAAAATTATTTTTCTAACGGCTAAGTTATATTTTTTGTAGTTTAAAAGCTTTTAATATTATTCCTATTTTACGTAGAAATACCTAGAGCATTCTATTTCAGATAACGTGTAGTGCACAACTTAAATATCCGGCAACGTGTTGACATTATTGTTTAACTGCGTATGCTTAAAAGATACCTAATACCATCTTTAGTGATTTTAAAGATATTAAAGCATTGCGATATTTTTTACTGGAAATGCAATGTTATTATATCTCAACAACTGGTAAAGATATAATTTTAAAAATTCAGAATTTTACTAAATTTGGTACGCCCAATTAAATGCAACAAAAATAAATAGGACATTCAGTTTAGAATATCAAAATGATTACATTAAGAGCAAAACCAGAAAATCTGACAACACCGCCGAAATCACTGTTCAATTCTACATACCGCAAACCTTCCAGTTACCAAATTTTGTAATTGTAGCTTTAGGGTTTTAAAAATATTTAAGAGTTGCGGTACTTTTTACTGAAAATGCGGTGTTATGATATCTCAGCAATTAAATATACATAATTTCAAAAATGTGGAGTCCTAATAAATTTGACACTACCAATTAAATGCAATAACAATACATACGACATCCCATTTAAGATAACAAAAACATTATCTGTAACGCAAAACTGGGCAACAGTACCGACTGTTTAATTCGGCATACCCAAAAACCCCCAGATACCAAATTTCATAATTCCAGCCTTAGCGGATTTAAGAATATTTAAAAGTTGCACCCTTCCACCGCGACCGATCGGTTTATTGTAGCTCTGGACAATGTTGTCGACTTTGAGACCATATCTGCCACCCTAATCGTGAATAACAGTTAAACACCAAATGATTTTTGCAGACCTACAAGCTGAAGATTATATCTGAGGCAAATATAAGTATTCTTAAACCATTCCAAAAGAGAGAAACATGCTTTTATAATGTACTCCGATATTTAAGTTTGTGTTAAGTAATTAAATTTTTATTTTAAACAATTTATTTCAATTTTTTACGAAATAAAAAATAGGTGTCATAAAACGTTAAATTGTGCAAATTAACGTTACAACCTGCAAGAACACTCCGCTACTACGTCTTTTCGTGCAAACAGATGCTTTTGACGTGTATGATCTCGGCTTTTTATTTGACAACGGACCCGTGAAATGGCATCGTTTTGATGCTTTTGTTGTACGTCTGTTATGCTTTTGAGTATTTCTATTTTTCTTGCCTTCTTTGTGCGAATGACGGATCATAGTTGTAAGGATTATGAGCTTTACTGCTTTTTTAAATCGGATTTATATTTTTTAGGTGTAATTATAATTATTTTTGGGTATACCCTTTAATATGTGATATTCTTTTAGTGTTTTTTAATTGAGCCTTAAAACTGCAATAAAACAGACTTTTTGCTAAGCAGTTATTTCACTTTCGCACAATCTCTTTGTTCTGTTAACCTGAAAACATTACGTTTTTCTTTAAATGTATATAGCGTTAAGTATTTTGTAGTTAAACATTTATTTACAATGAACTCTGGGCGCTGTCCATTGTCATAGCATGGCCACCGATGATTAAATCACCGAAAACCGCGATAGATGCGGCATTTTCATTAAAATTCAAAATTGTGAAAAAGGGCTAATATTTGAGTATAATTTGTAAACGCAAATTTTTTGAAAATTTAATGGTTTATAAGGTGGTACAGTAACGGCCATTTAATCTTGGGCAATTCTTTTTCCCTTTCGTAAAATAGTCTTATCCCACCTTCTACTAAATATAAATACCTGTTGAAAAACCTAATAAAGAAACAGGTGTCCGTTGTGAGTGTCTAAAATATTTTTTTAAATGCCAAACTTAACTTTGGATCAAAAAGTATTAATTGTTCATTATATTGAGCAGAGAGGCTGACCAAAAAGGGTTGTGGCGGAAGAGCTTAACATCTCAAAGAGTACTATTCATTTTGTTAAAAAATGGCAGGAAACACATTTCTTTGAAAAAAGAGCTAGAAGTGGTCGCCCCAAACTATCGACAGGGCCGTATTTAGGCGGTGGCGAAATGGGCGCCCGCCAAGGGCGCAGCTACCTGGGGGCCGCAAAATCGGCCATGAAAATGATTTTAACATGTGTAAAACGCAAATCGTAGTGTCATCATTAAACAGATTAATTACCATATACAACTATACGGTTAGCACCTACTAAAGTTATAATGTATTTTTCTGGTAGTTTCTGTAATAATCAGTGTATCATCAGTTTAATTCGGATGTGTCATATTTTCTTATTTTTTAATAGGTTCAAAAAATCGATATTAATTTCTTTGCGCAAATTGATTTCTTAATATGTCTAGAATATTGTGGTAAAGTGATTTTTTTTCAAATTTTAAGCCATTATAAAAATTCAGCATGTAGAAGAGGCAGGTGTTCGGAGCGCTGAGCTGAGCGCTGAGAGTTCTGTCGGCTTGATACCTGAGACCCTTCTATAAAAATGTATGCTTATACAAGTACAGACAAGTCTAAACAAGCTTAGGAAAAAATTGGAGTAGTTATTTACGTTGTCAAATTTATTTTAGTTTTGGTATCGCAGATTAATAGTAAGTTAGGTTTTTCACAAAATTATGTTTTTCAAATTTTCTTCATCATATCTCAAAAACGGGTTGACCGTTTGTATTTGTAAATACATGTTTTATTAGTTTTTAATGAAATATATTGTTGCATAATATTTATTTATTAAAGTATAAATATGTAACGTTTTAGTAGGCCTGCTATGCACAGTATTTTTGTAACTACAATTTTATTCAAAAAAATGTATTCCAAATATAATTATCCGCAAATAAGGATGTATAGTTAATTTACATTTCACTTCTTTTAGTCAGATACAAGCAATTGTTTTATGTTAATCATGTCTGTTTTAAATAGTAGGCTAATATTTTCATATAAAGAAAATATAAAATTTGACACAAATTCCACCACAAAATTGGTATTTAAAACAAAAACGAAATTCTCGGTTCAAAAAACTTTAAACCTATAACTTTGCACTTTAATTTTGATATTTTTTGGGCTAGGGCGACGCAAGTGTTATCAAAAGTTGCGTTTTGATACAGAGATTACGATTATCATTAAATATAATTAAATCTTTGTCATCTTGAGGCCTCTACCGGTCCTTAAAATTTCTAAAATTGGCCATTTTTAGGGGTTTCGTAACATTAACTCTAAATAAATCATACAAAATTTTGAGCTACGGCTACGCAAGAGGTATCAAAAGTTGCGTTTTGATACAAAGATTACGATTATCATTAAATTTAATTAAATATTTGTCATCTTAATGCCTCTACCGTCCTTACAGTTTCTAAAATTGGCCATTTTTAGGGGTTTCGTAACATTAACTTTAAATAAATCATACACAATTTTAAAGCTACGGCTACGCAAAAGTTATCAAAAGTTGCGTTTTGATACAGAGATTACAATTATCATTAAATTTAATTCAATATTTGTCATCTTAAGGCCTCTACCGGACCTTGAAAATGAAAATTTAAGTGACTTTTAAAAAAATAAGAATGCCGGTAGAGCCCTTAAGATTTTTTTAAAATTATTTTTATGGTAACCTAAACTTATAACGCAACTTTTGAGGGGTCTTGTGTAGCGAAATTTGAAAATAAAATATTACGGGACACCCTAGTATACAGGCCTCAAGAAACAGTATTTGATGAAAAACATACCCAAAAGGGCAGAAGTAGGGGGTGATTTTTGTTAAATATTTGGGGGTGGCCGAGTGCACAAGAACTTGCTGTATGTTATTTTATCGAAGGAAGGTTAAATGCTGGATCGATTTCCGGACAGAAATTTTATCTTTCAGCAAGATAAGTGTCCCGTTCATAAGGCCCGGCAAGTCGATAAATGGTTGGAAGAGTAGCGTATCATGGTTTTACCGTGGCCCGCACGTAAAAAAATTAATGGGGAAAATGAGTTTAGGCCGCAAAATGTAAACAAACTTACGGATACAATTTTAGAGGCGTGGAACGAGTTACGAGGAAATCCGGACTACGCCCGGGCTTTGGTCCATTCGATGCCTGGAAGGCTAAACTCTGTCTTAAAAAAACGGGCCGCAATAAAATATTAAATTTGTTTGAAAGGATATTTAAGTTTGTTTAAATTTATTAAATTGTTAATTAATGTATTAATTTGTTCTTTTACCTTTTGCTTTATTTATAAAAACAAGGTTTAAAAAAACGATTTACAAAAATTGGCAGAAAAGTCAAAATTTGACAAATTTTTTGCCCAAGATTTAAAGGCAGTCACTGTATGTTAATATACAGGGTGTTCCATTGAAGAAAATACAATTTAGCATTTGAAATATTGCAACATTAGCCACGCCTTAAAAATACCATATATAAGATGTAGAGATTTTTTCCAAGGATCTATTATGGTGTCCATGAAGCTTAGAAACTCTTAGCTAAATATTGCCAATGTTCAATTCATTCCTATTTTTTAATTATTTTAGATATAGTGAATTGAAAAATGTTTTACAAGTATAGGGACAAAGTGTGCATTTTTTAAAAAAAGGCTCACATAATATACGAAAGCTTTTTGTTGCATACAGGGTGTAAAAAGTATGATGCTCACGATTTTAATGGGCGATAGTGGAGCTCAAAACATGTCAAAGTTGCGAACTTTGGAAGCAATTATTTCTGAAAACCTTGATAATTGGAAACTTTCGTCTTAATTGCTTATCAGTAAATTCATTTCGTAATTAAATAAAGTAAGGTTTAAATTTTTTAATCTACAAATAAAAAAAAATAAAATAATTTTTCCCCAGTTAAAAGTTTAAAAAACCATTGGCAACAGAGCTACCCAGAAGCCTTGTGCGTGGAGTAGTCAGCTGTACAGAGTGGGCCAAATTGGGCACTTTTAAAGGGAAACTCCCATTTTTAAAGGAGATAGATGAAAATTAATGTCAGTGTTTGGAGCTCAATTTTCGTCAAAACATAATGGTAAAAACCGCACTTCGATATCTGTTACCATTTCTGAGTTACAGGGTGTTTTTCAAAAAAGTGCATTTTTTAAAAATCGCTGTAACTTTTTTGCCATGGAAAATTTTGAGTTTCTGTAAAAACATTTCCAAAGCAACTTTTACGTAGAATTTAATGGTGTAAATATATTTTTTTACAATCAATAGTTTAATAATTATTAATAGAAAAATCAATGTTTCATATGGGACACCCTGTATATTTTTGAATAATTGAAAATAACTTTAAATTACCTTTCCAAAAATATAGCACACCTAATATTTTATAAAATGAAACTTATATTTACAATGAATGATGTCGAATTTCAAACAATGTAAACTATATTTAGAATAAGATTAACAAATAAAATATAAAAAACAACAATAAAAAGTAATAAACCAGCGCAAGAGATTTAGCTACAGGAGATGTTCGAATTGTCGGCCGGTCTCTCTTATGCACAAACGGCACCGTTTCCGGACATTTCTTGCAGAATTCATCAATTCAAGAGGGTGAGAGATGCAAACCCTTGCACAACAGCTACTTCTAATTCTCGTCTAGAACGTATAGGTAATTTAAAAATAAGGTCCTTTCAGTCTTCCCCAAAGATAAAAATCCATGGGCGTTAAGTCCGGTGGCCTCGCTGACCAACGGATGGGACTTTGGTTAGCTATCCAATTATTGTCAAAGTTATCTGCTAAAAAATTACTAATAATTTCAGCGTTGTGAGGCGGTGCCCCGTCTTGCTGGAAAAATATGTTTCCGAGTTCCATTAGAGGTAGATCATCAATGAAAGGTTCTATTTGTTGCCTTAAAATTTGCAAATATCGTTGAGAGGTGAGGGTACCATCATAAATTAACGGGCCAATAATCCTACCTCTAAAAATACCTGCCCAGACACTAAACCCAAATCTTCCTTGGTTTCTTAGCTCGACTACTGAATGAGGGTTTTGTTGCGCCCAAGTATACGAGTTATAGCGGTTAAAAATACCGACACTGCTTATATACGCTTCATCAGTCCAAATACAATTCAGTGGGAAATCGCGCACACGGTTACATTTTTCCAGAAACCACCGACAAAAATCTATGCAGCGTTCAAAATCTCCAGGTCTAAGATGATGCACTTTTCTGGTCCTGTATGGTTTATATTTGTATTTCTTTAAAGTTCGTCTAACATTAGTTCTTGTCAGTCCTGTTAACGTTTTCAATTTTCGTGTTGACGTTTTAGGATTATTTTGAACGGCTCCTAAAACTACTATCTCTTCTAACTCCTTATCTCTATTTGTTATATACTGTTTTGACCTTTTTTTCTCAAACTAGCCACTATTAATAAGGTTGTGTCGCAAACTTCCAAAAATATCTTTAAAAGGTTGTCTTCTTTCTGGATATTGGTTGTGGTATAAATTGCTTGCTGCTTCTGGATTCTTCCCGGCTTGTATAAAACAAACTATCATATCCCATTTTTCATAATTTTCAAATTTTATTTTAAATTTATTTGAAAGATTTGACTAAATTACGGCTTGTTTACAGCCAAAATCACAATTTGACAATTACCAATAAGCATTTGTTTTCTTTATCATGGCCGCGCCCCGCGGCCTCCTAAGCCTACTTGTTCAAAGTGGGCGAACTATTAAAAACTCTTTATTTCGAAGAGAACTCGAGCAAAATATTAAGTGTGCTATCTTTTTGGAAAGGTAATTTAAAGTTATTTTCAATTATTCAAAAATATACAGGGTGTCCCATATAAAACATCGATTTTTCTGTTAATAACTATTAAACTGTTAATTGTAAAAAAATTTATATTTACACCATTAAATTCTACGTAAAAAGTTGCTTTGGAAATGTTTTTACTAAAACTCAAAATTTTCCATAGCAAAAAAGTTACAGCGATTTTTAAAAAATGCACTTTTTTGAAAAACACCCTGTAACTCAGAAATGGTAACAGATATCGAAGTGCGGTTTTTACCATTATGTTATTGACGAAAATTGAGCTTTAGACACCGACATTAGTTTTCATCTATCTCCTTTAAAAATGGGAGTTTCCCTTTAAAAGTGCCCAATTTGGCCCACCCTGTACATTGTGTTCACCGGCTGCGATTTTTTGTTCGATTTTTTTACACCCTGTATATTTAAAACTTTAGTTATAAAATGCAATACAGCCAACGGCTTGTACATTTTTAGAGTACTATAAAAAAAAACCGTTCGTCAACATACATATTTTCAGTTTTCAATTTCCTCAATCACAATCCCCTTTTTACTATCCTACATTTTTTCACATCCCCAGTCTCCCTAAATAATCTATAAAATACGGATTCCCGAGCTTTATGGGTTAGAGGGGTGTTTTTAATCCTGCGTGGGATACCGGCTGCAGCCGCGAGGATCAAATAGGGGGATAGTGCCCTTAATTACACCACTTTCAATTGACGTACGGTTGAAGAGAGAAAACCTGTGTTAATTTTAGAAAATTATTGAGTAATTGAAAATACTGATTTGTTGTAACCCCAAAATAAGTAACCCATTTTTTAAACGTTTAATTTAAAAATTATAATAATAATTCCCATAAATATAGGTAGTTCTTTTGTTAACTATGTACTTTGTTTAATATTTTTTCGTTTGATTTTACACCCAATAAGGGAGAAACAGAGCCATACTTGTGGTTTTCCTCATATTTAAAAAAAATGTGTAATAGTCATAGTATTTTGTTTCTTAAAATTCTGAAGAACACTAAAAAAATGATTTAAATAGAGATACAATCTAAAATTTATATTTTTTTAATGGGGCACCTAATATATTGCTTGATTTTAGTTAGACGTTTTTGAAAAAGGCTTATTTTTTTAAATACGTTTTAATTAAAAGGTTTTTTAATATGTATTTTTATTAAAAAAAATTACTTTATAAAACATTTTACGGTTTAAATTTAAATATAGAAAAGGGTATTTACTTAGCTGAAATATCAAAACACAAAAAGTCAATATTCCGTCTTAGCCCAGTTCGTGGAGGCCACAGGGACAAGTAATGAGCGAACTGGCTGATTTTTTGTTTATAATTAGTTTAGAGTATATTGGTTGATATGAAAAAAAAAAGTTCATGGGTCAATCAATTTCCTAGTCAAAAAAAATTTCGAATCTTTTTTTTTTAACTCCAGAATATTTTGGAATATGATAAATATAATGAAAAATACCATCTTGTACGGGAAGTTTCTTTCTACCAACCAGGTATCATGCACTTTTCTTGTCAGAGTCATAGTTTGTCCGCAAAAAAATTATTTCATAAGTTATGCATTATGCGTGCGGATCTATTTTTTAGAGTGGCGCGTATAACATTATAATCTGACACGTACTTACGATATGTTAAAGTGGAATTTGAAATACACTATTTTGAAGTTGGAACTCTCACCTTTCTAATGGTATGATTTATTTACCGTTTTTAATAAAGTATCGTGTAGAAAAAAGCACATATATATGTATTAAAATCGAAAATTAAGCGTTTAGATAATACAGTTTTTCAAACATCATTACAATTTGAAAAAATAATTTCAATTCGGGAAATTATTTTTTAGGTGACCGACTCTACGAATAAAAATTTCCACTTATTAATGTTGTCTTGTTATAAAATACAGCTCTTGTCATGATTTTGAAATTTTTCAGAATCTAAAGATTATAGCGATATAAATATGTTGGTCTGTGAAAAATTATGAAAAATCCACTTATTCGGGTATTTTTTTTTAAACGTAGGTAAATTAGTATACTTTAAGAATCTCTAAGAATAAATTCATTCAGTACAGAATTTTTTTTAATTATAATAATTTTTTGTGTATAACAAGAAAATGGCTCTTTTTTATGTTCTAATTTTTTTCTCTTAGCATAGTTAAAGACAAATTTTGATACTGCTATACTAAACAGATGAATAATCAAAGAATAGAATGTACATAGTGGACAGGTAAGAAAAGACCCAGGTGAGGAAATAGAAAAAAGAATTGCATAAGTTCGATACAAAAAAATCAAAAAAATGAAAAGTTAGCTTAGGTTGGAATGTTTTAAATTGCCAAGACAGTCTTATAAAACGATTTTTGAAACTGCATATTATTTCTGCTTTCGTTATATGGAGCACCGAATAAAACAATTACCGATATGTGGTCTTTACTAAAGTCGTTGCGAGTAATAATAAAACACTAAAAGCTGTTCAATTAGAATGTTTACCCTCAACATCTGATGGTGCGAAGTATCACCAGTACAGAACTTATTTACAAGTACAAATTTGGATGTCAGATATTATTAATGCTGAAAATGGGGTTGGGAAACAAGACAATTCTACAACCTATTAAAATGACTCAAGAACCGGCTCCAAAGTGCATAATGAAAATAATTTTTTGTTTATGCACAACTGGATGCATGAGAGAAACATGCACTGGCAAAAAAAGTGGATTGCTATGTTCTTTAGTTGTAAAACTTGTGATCCTGATACATGCAAAAAAATTTCCACAACTTACACAGAGACAAGGTCTGACGAGTCTGATGCTGAAAACAGTGATAAAGATAACGACAATGTAGAGATTTGTAATTTTGTAACATGTAATTTCCACTAATTTTATTAAAAATAAAATAAATAGTGATTTTTAATTCATATTTATTATTGTATAACTCAAGAAAGATGAAAAACTAAAAAAAATATTTTCATGATTTTTTTTTGAAAATTTTGAAAAAAAAATTGAAAATTTCAGATTTTTTACTTACGATTCCTTGGAGTAAAGTATTCCTACATTAATATTGTAATAGGTAATCGAGTAGAATGTTTGATTTTAAATTTAAAGCGTAAATTTTATCGCTTGTTTGTTAGCGCAAGATGGCTTAATGGCTTATCGAATTTTCTGTGGACATACTATAACTCTGAGAAAAAAAGCGCTGAATATCTTTTTCATAGAAAAAAACTTCCCCCAAATGACTATTTTACACTTTTTGTAATACAAATAAAATGTGGCTCTATTTAGTATTTGTTGGATAACTATAAACATAGCTATTAATTTTTAAAAAAGTTGTAAAACGGAGAAATGTTTAAAAAGATTATTTAATATACAAAAAAATCTGTTTTATTAGATATGGTGAACTATGAAAAAATAGCATTAAGTATATTACCATAAAAAAAAATTAGTACTTATAAACATTTAACATATATACCAGGTCAACATTATATGTATAAATGTCAAGGTAAGCTTGTTCCGCTTAACAGTCATCTATGTGGTTCACAATCTCACGTTTATCACGATTACCTGTGGAAGAAACTAATTAAAAGATTTTAAAATATTTTCCAAAAAAAAAAATAGGAAAATAGGGTAACCGTACCAAGAGTTCTAGACCCCGGGGTAAACAGGTAATAGTTGAGGCTTTGAGCATATGCTACTTACTACTCCACGTGGGAAGTGCGTCTGTACCAAATTAAGGGGGTTGATAATGAGCTTTGTACTGGGTGCTACAAGTATTGTAAATGTTTAAGTAAAGTGCCTCATATTGTAAACGTCTCAATTAAGTGTTACGAGTCCCACAGTACAAGTAGAAGGTAAGTACAAGTGAAGAAGTGACAGTATACATCGCCCAAGGAGTGGAGACACCCATAAGGCAGATGCCTTATCTGACTTCTTGTCCAATGGTTTTTACTATAAGCAATATAACACTAGGTGAGAAAGAACCCTGCACAAAACATATAAAAATTGAACACCGGTAAATTTTCATGAAACTTTGTATTTTGATAGCTTTTCTTATGCTAATCAAAAGCCTCAATGGGCACGAAGCTCGAAAAACCCCCCAACTCCTTTAAACCTGCCTCCTACGGTCGGAGAGCTGCATTTGACAGATTTTTGGTGAATAGCCTTACAAAAATGTTTTACAACTGTTGTCAAACCTACAGCTCTTGCACAGTAAATAGGCTTAGTCCTGCTATACTTGTATACAACCCACCCCCACCTCTCATAGCTCCTTATGTGACTTTTTACCGTTCCATATTAGAGCCAACTTAATGTTCACACTTAATACCGTTCACCCCTAGCACCAATTCCGGGGGGAGGGGTACCTCGGTTTGTACCAAGACCTGCCATATATTTCTGCTTACGGGTTCTCAATCAGGGTGATAGTGAATTGCATTTCACAGCCCCCTGTTGATGACGCGCAAAACCTAAATACCAAAGTATGGATGCAACATGCGCGCAAGTTCCTAAAGTTATATTTCCTGCTTTGCATCTTCAGTTATGCCCTTATTTTAATTCTTTAACCTCGTCATCTTCTTGTTGATTATTAAAGGCGATCCAGACATTTTGAAGGATATTAAGTAGTAATCGCTCAGCGGGCGATCACCCTAATTGAGAACCCGTAAGCAGGAACATATGGCAGGCTTTGGTACAGACCGGGGTTTCCCCCCTCCCCCCCTACAGGGTTCGTGTTAGGGGTGGAAGGTTTATTTGTAGTTGTCGAACGGTATTAGGTGTGATTATTTAATCGGTTCTAATATGGAAATTACGATCAAATGCTTTTAGAACCGGTAAACGGAAAAAAGTCACATGACAAGCTATTAGAGGTGGGGGGTTGATTCTGCTGCTTTGGAAATTCCAGTACTAAGCCTAGTGTCTGTGTAAGGACTGTAGGCTGACAACACAAAAATCTGTCAAATGCAGCTCCCCGACCTTGCAGGGCAGTTTTGGAGGGGTTGGGGAGGTTTTCGGGCTTCGTGCTTATTGAAACTTTTGATCAGCATAACAAGAGCTATTACAATACGATGTTTCATAAAAATTGACCGGTGTTCAATGTCCATATGTTTTGTGCAGGGTTCTTTATAAAACATCAGTAGTAGACGTCAGTTTAACAATTACATTTACGTAGAATTTTTTTATTTACTTAGAAGATTTCAAATATTTTTTCACCAGGAATCGCCATGTCTCTAATATATCAAGGTTGCTTTTTAAAGTTAAAGTTTAAATAATATTTTGCAACCAAATATAACTAGTGTTCACTTTATGTTATCAAATTTTACACCTTTGCTTTCTTATAATAAAGCTTTTACCTTTTCTGTGGTTTTGATGTATATTAAGAGTAAAAACTATTCTGTATTTATATTAATAATTTGCAGCCCAGGTCTTAATTTTTTTTTTTTTATCTTGGGATAGTCCACGAAGGCTGATGCCTAAGTACTAACGTACCGTGGGTGTCTTAAGTGTGGTGAGAGGAAGTTTGTTCACACAGGACTTAAATATTTGGAGATTGGAAGAAGAAGGAAAAACTTACTGTGAGCTCACTTTTTGTGAGCATGGGATTATTAATAGGACGAACTCTGAATGGAGTCCAGGAGTCCATTTAATAAGTAACTAATTAGTTTTTTTGGGAGCTTAAATAAATATATTTGTTTTGTGAAATCCATGTTACACAAAATCGTGTTGGCACAATACTGACGGCCAAGGGATCTAACCAATATCCATAATAAAAGTATGTAAAAAATATTATTGGTCTTGAGGTAGTCTAAATTATTAACATGAATGATAAACATTTTAAGGAAGAGTAAATCAAATTATTTTATGGAAATTGTTTTGTTTACACTCTAGCAATAATTCTACCCATGATCTATGAAATTACAATTAGTTCAAAAAATCCCATCGCAGGCAGCAAAGTCAGTGCTCTTGTGATGTTTATCCCTTGAAA
Source organism: Listronotus oregonensis (assembly GCA_019359885.1). Taxonomy (NCBI): domain Eukaryota; kingdom Metazoa; phylum Arthropoda; class Insecta; order Coleoptera; family Curculionidae; genus Listronotus; species Listronotus oregonensis. The sequence goes on from JAHBCN010000132.1 coordinate 146,727, forward strand.
GGGATTAAACCTAATCCAATAGGTCGCGTGTCTAAAGAAGGGGGTCGTGTGCAGACATCCGCGAGTAACGTCTTTGTTTCAAGTCCACTGACATTCAATTATTCTGAGCAATAGCCCGGGATAATAGCAGATTGATGGCTTGAACCTTGCTGATCTCAATGTTTGATGGCATTTTTTGAAGCGCGAAATTTAGTTTCCGTAAAACTTTCATAGGAAAGTTGCCGATCGATAAAGGTGTATACTATTCTGCTTTTCTGCCAGTTTTTCTTTATTTTATTGAAAATATAAGTGACTACGCAAAAAGTTTAGCAGGTTTAAAAATAATCCATTTAAACTAAAAAGAAAGTATTTTTTGAAGTTCTGGTTCGTAAGGACGTTGAGGTTAAAAAAATCTAGTGATTTTAAGGAATAAAGTAAAAAAAGTGTTTTGGCGCCGTTTTATACAATTATTTACAAAATGTTGATGAAAGTTTTTATAGGATTTTTGGTAATAGTACTTGTTTTTGTTAAATACTGTTAATAAATTTCAGTAAAACTATTGCTATAATATATGTGATACTCATGCGCACTAACTCTAATTTTCTTAACAGCTGTCAATGGATTAGTAAAACCTGAAAAGGTAAAAAAATATAAATAGAAAAAGCCTTTTGTGTCCTTTACACAGTGTTTTACAAGCGTGAGTAGTTTTAAGAATACTGTTACTTTTGGATGTAGCAATAGTTGGTTGTTTTTAACTTAAATATTTATGAATAAAGAATTACATGTAAAAAAATCAGAGAGATCACAATGGATAAAAAATGGGAAAAAAAACAACGAAAAGAGCTCATTAGATTTTCCATTTAAAGAGAGAAAACATTAGTAATGAATATACATTAGTTTTGATGGAAACACAGATTAATAAATAATCATATATTTGATAGCACTAAGAGTTACAGACCGTATAAAAGTGTCGAAAATGGGACACCCTGTACTTTGCAGTGTTTTAATTTTAACAGCGTATTAAAAAAGCTTGCTGCTTTTGATATATTGTCGATATTAAACGAAAAATCTATAAGTTAACTGAAAAGTTGAAGTTACAATAACACAGGCCCACAAAAAAAGTGGTGTGTGCTGGGTGTCGGACCCGGATTTTTTGGCGTATTTTTTTCGAGGTAAGTCAAGTCAACATTGGGGGTCAAACAGCAAAAAAATTAAAAAAAAACCGTTACGTACATTTACCGGCAGAAACCTGCTACTACGGAATGTTTGGACTACGACTATGTAAACTATTAAAGATAATACAAATTTTATAGAAAATTATGAAAGCTTTTTAAACTGTCTATATAAAAAGTTATATAAATATTTTTGATAAGATAAATAATAAAGGAGATATAAACGAAAATGTAATTTTAACAAAAAATTTCTGTCCAAAATAGGAAAAAAACTCTTTTTAATAATGTGATTTTTGTTTTTTTGTATAATAAATCATTTATTTTATTTATTTAAATTCTAAATTACTCAAAATTTCTTAAAAAATCCAAAAGTAAAAAAAACATTTTTTTTTCTAGAGATATACCTTGAAATAATCCTGAAAATTCGGTTTTTTGATTATAAGTCGAAAAATATTGCATTTAGACAAAAAGGTTATATAACTTAAATTAAAGGTCTTGTAAAAATACATAGTTCATGTCATCTTTAATAGTTTTTAGGAAATTGACTTTTAAATTTAAAAAAATCGTTAATATCTGAAATTACGCCCTTTCTCCATTTTTTGCTGTATGATCCCCAATTTTGACTTCAGTTTGTATTCAGCGGAAATAAATACGCCAGAAAATCCTAGTCCGACACCCAGCACACACCACTTTTTTTGTGGGTCTGTGTAATTAAAACATATTTATACAAACATTAGTAACTTTTAAATTTTTTAAACTGAAAACAAAGTTTTTTACATTGTTTATAAAATATTCTTCTTATAAAAATGATTTAAAAATATGCGTGTTTTGGTGAAAAAAGATTTAGAATTAAAAAAATGCCTAAACAAATTTTACTACGTAGCCTAATATTATAAACAGGTGACGAATACTATTTGCTTTCAAATAAATAAGCGAAATTAGCAAACAAGAAAAGAAATCACTGTCTAAAACACCGTAATTATAATTTTTATTTTATTGAAGAGGGAAATTTTATGTCCCCAAACCTAAACAGCTGGGTAAGTCCTAAGCAAATATTTATAGGGGGGATAAATAAAGCTTATTTATCCCCCCTTATTATTAGTTTAACATTCTTCTGTTAGAAATCAACGATCATCTGTTCAGTTTATTATGGACAAAATAATAGAACAATAATCCGCCGTCTTTAAATGTCATGGTCTAAAAAAGCAATGATTGCATCCACAGTATTTTCAATACAGCGAAAGCAGTCTAGGAAGAAATCAAGTAGATTTAAAAAGATCGTTTAACAAGTAAATATTACATAAATCTAGCTGATCGAATGTTAAAACAATCTGAGAATAGATGGAAACCAGTAAGCAATCGAGAATGATAACATATATATACCTTCCCATATGTGAAAAGCCTTTTAACGAAAGTAAGAACCAGTGGAAAAAGATAAAAAATGAATACCTTATTTAGGCCACCTCACTTGTCAAACCGGCAACTCTAAAAAATTAAAAGACTCGTAGACAAAACTAAAGGACCAATAGAAGTGGGATTTAAACAATGCTGTAAATGTACGGCACAAAAAAATAAAAAAGCCCAATGCAGCGAACCACTATTTAACGTTATAGGATGTAGGACCTTATATTATAGTTGAAAAGCAGCAATAAAAAAAAGAAAATTTAAGAAAGTAGCACTCATAGCAGCAAATATAATTTAGCAAACCCCCTTTAAATATCATAATTTTCTGAAAACTTATATTAAGAAAATATAGCCTTAGCTTAGGACCTAATTAATTCCAACACATGATCGCTTTCATCACTTTTATGCATCAGTGCACTTAGTTTCCTATCAGACATTCAGAATTCTCCTGAAGATGAAAGGAAATAACATTTATTAAAAACGTTGTGACGTTAAGAAAATGTGTAGAAAACATCTTTCATTAAACCCATTTCATTGTATATTACCTTAAATTAAGAAATGATGATGATTTGATAGGTGTAATGTTTAATCAGTGTCATTTTTGGCAGGTGTGACTGTTGACAGATGTTAAATCTGAGAAATGCCATGCTTACCGTATATGATAACAATGTTTTAATCTCAATTAATTTACAGAGTGTCCGGAAAATACGTATACAACGTTTGATGACAGGCTCCGGACGTCAAAATAAGTCGATTTGAGTGAACTTACCTATATCCAAAATTGCTTCAATTAGCCTGTAGAAGGCGTCAAAGATTAAAAAAAAAACATTGATTTTTAGTAAATTTTTCAAAAACGTGCAAATCGATTTTAATAATTTGTGGTAATGAATCTTGGGTTATAAAATGACGTTTGCTGTTGGCATAGTTATCGCCTGTACTTAACCTCAAGTATTTTAAACGTGACGTTATATGTGGTTATATCTTCTGATTTTTTATGTCATTGACTTACTGACAAATCAAATTTTTTCCAGTAACAATGTAATTGGAAGATTTTTTATTTTTTGCAAAATTTTGCTAGGACAAGTCGTTATGCCCGAAAAAAATATTTTTAATTACGTGCTCGGGCAAGGTATTTTATTAATATTTAAAAAAATTAATTAAATGAAAACATTACTTAAGCAAATGTGCCAAAATAATCACCATTTTGTTGAATACATTTTATTTACAAATCTTAAAAAATTAACTTTATTTAATATCTCGGGATTATTAGGATAGTTGCTTGCATTTAAAATTCGTTGCCAAATTTCGGTTTCAAGAGCACCCCACAAAAAGAAATCACACATATTTAGGTCCGGAGCACGTGGTGGCTATCGAACTGGTGCATCATCACCTTTTCCAATCCACCTATGAGGGTATTGGTCATGAAGGTATCGTCGAACAGCCACGGAAAAATGAGGTGGCGTTTAATCATGCATATACCACAGTCCCTGCCGAATTATAAGGGGCAAATATTCCAGAAGCATTGGCAAAGTGTTTTGCAAAAAAATAAGGTAAGTAATTCCATTTAATTTGTTGTTTTAAAATTCTTCTGTCCCGAATAAATTGATAAAATGGAAGCCGTTGGGGAGGATGAATGGGCAAAAGTTCCTAAACTGTTTAGAAGTAATACGGGTGCAACAATTATTTTTAAAACGTTATTTACGGTGGTTTTAGAAACCACCGACTCCCTTGCCAATCGGCGTCCACTGATCCTTTTTCAACTCTTAACAAAATTTTCTCTTTGTTTTCAACAGTTGAGTTGATAACGACCCCTACCTTCAAATTTTAGTGGAAAGCTACCCGTTTCTCGAAGACGACGTTCAATTTTTGCAAATGTTTGGTGATTTGGTATACGACGCGACGATCAGGAAATCTCTCCATCTAAACCCTAACACTTTGACGTTCATTTCTTTGGTGAAACCCGTACATTAAAACCATGTCAACTTTTAGAAGTTAAAAATGATGGCCTGAATGTTCAAACTCTGACAGCAATTTGTCACCAGAAATATTAAATGTCATAGCAACAAAGAAACATAACAAAGTCACCAGCAAACAATGTTTAGTAATAACCTCCTATTAATATTAATAAAATATCGTGCCCTAGCACGTAATTGAAAATATTTTTTCTGGCATAACCACTTATCCTAGCAAAATTTTGCAATAGGTGAAAAATCTTCCAAATACATTGTTTTACTAGAATAGAGTATCTGATTTGCCAGTAAGTCAATGACATAAAAAATCAGAAGATATAACTACATATGACGTCACGTTTATAATACTTTAGGTTAAGTACAGTTAATAACTATGCCAACAGCAAACGACATTTTATAGCCCAAGACTCATCACCAAAAATTATTGAAACCGACTGGCACGTTTTTGAAAAGTTTAGGAAAAACCATGACTTTTTTAATCTTTGACGCTCTCTACAGGCTAATTGAAGCAATTTTGGATATATGTAGATATGTTCGCTCAAATCGACTTATTTTGATGTCCGGAGTCTGGCATCAAACGTTGTACACTTATTTTTCGGACACCCCGTATAAAAATATATATTTAATAGCTATTTAACAAACAGGGGTAATAATAAAGGCGATTTTTGTCTGACTATACTATCTTTTATTTTATTAACAGAAAATCATGCAGCACAAGGGGCTAGTAATAAAGGATTTTTGTATAATAATAATACTGTATACGTATTACGGATAATTCCAAAAGAAGTCATATTAACCAAAACCAGCCATAACAATTCATTTTATATATTTTTTTCATTTCTAGTGACCTCCCAGTAACTTTTCTTTTTTTTGTAAATAAAAACTGCCTTGCTGTGATAACTCATAATTATTTAAGTTTATTTTTATCTTAAAAATGGTCTTAACAGACTATTTACTTAAAGTATTTTCAATTAAAATTTAAATGCGATAGGCCGGCGTCAACACTAAATGGTATCAAATAATCTAGAAAATTTATGTGTAGGAAGTAAGAAGATGCACCCTCCATTCGTTAATATTCCAGCCACAATCTGTTCGGGGGTAGATAACATATTATCATTGAATTACAAGCCACTCGCGATATGAAAGTAAACACGGATTGAAAGGGCAGTGGTTGGAGATATTTTGAGAGTTTGATTTAAGCGCCAGTTGTCACCAGCAATATTATATTTTAAAAAAGATGTTTTACATTGTTTATTAAAAGACTAACACATGTTTTACTTTTGTGCATCCTATTATCCTACCTTAAGACACGTCCAAAAATTTATGGAATCTATTGTTTATAAATGATAAAAAAAATACGGGGTGTTCGAAAAATAGACGGAGATATTGTAATGGACGATTCCTTGTTTAAAATTGTGAGAAAAAGCTTTTATAAACATAAGTCCGGAAATGCACAGTTTTCAAGATACAGGGTGACTTTTTAAAAAAATATTAATTTTTTATTAATATTAAAAAAAAAATTACTCGATCCTTTTAAAATTTGGCAATATTATTTGTTGTATTAAGAGGCTAATTTAGCCCTAAATAGATTAAAATTATAAGGTCCAGTGGCGTGCCAGGGGGCATCTTAGCGAATAAAATTGGCAAAAAATGTACGCCACTGCCTTTTTTACAACTTTAATATTTGTTGTTTGATTAAGCGTCTAAAAATACACCTCTTCATCTCTTGTATTTTTTTCGCATTTCACTTCGTTTTCAAAAAAAAATAATAATAAAAACGGTTTCATTGCATGCCACTAGACGAAATTGGTTTATTAATTTTTGATAAAAAAATCACAGGTGCCTTGGAAACCAAAAAATCATTTCTGCATTGTGGTTTGACACTGACAAGCGCCAGTTCTTCTAAAAAATAAATATTCACCTAATTTTCTTGGCAAATTTCTCTAAAAAGTTTTTATCTCGGTTTTGTGATGGAAAATTACACCTTTAGGTGTTATGCGGCGAGGCGCCTGTATGCAGAAGCGTTTCCTCAACGGCAACGTTCAGATAGTAAAACCTGTTGAGAGCGTAGACCGTAGATTACGGGAAAGAGGAAAATTTTCTTATTTCTTTTTTGTAATGTTTTGACAATAATGTTATTTTGAAAGTTTTGCCATTCCCACAATGAGAGGCCAGCCGATGAGTAGGCAGTTTTACGTGCCGTGGAACAAAATCCTGGTATAAGTACCAGGACTATAGCAGCTCGATTAGGGGATAATTATTCCAACAGCATTGTGTGGCAGGTTCTCTCCGAACAACTTTTGTATCCGTATCATACCAAGAGATTTTCTGCCCCGTTTGCAGTTTTGCCAATGGTATTACGAAAAGGTTAATAATAACAGAAATGTCAATAAAACCATACTTTTTACGGACGAAGCTGGATTTCGGCGAGATGGTATTGTTAATTTCCATAAAACACTTATGTATGGAGTAATGAAAATCCTCATGCTTACGTACAATGTCGTCACCAGGAACAATTTTCTTTAAATGTGTGGATGGTTATTGTTGGTGACAATTTAATTGAGCCCTTCTTTTTACCCTTAAGATTAAACGGCGAATCTTACTTTTTCTTTAACAAGAATTTCCCGTTCTGCTGAAAAAAGTTCCTCTAAATGTACGTAATCAAATAACTTTTATGCACGATGGAGCTCCTCCTCATTTTAGTATAGCTGTTAGAACTCATCTAAAAAACACCTTTGGGGAAAATTGGGTTAGAAGAGGTGGACCAATTCAATGGCCACCTCGCTCCCCTGACTTAAATCCAATAGATTTTTATTTATGGAGACACCTTAAAACTCTGGTTTACGGCACTCCCATACAAACAATAGAAGAGTTAAGAAATAAAATTGTAAATGTTTGCGAAGAAGTGAGAAATAGACCTCGAATTTTAGCTTGGGTTCGTCGTTCAATAATTCGTCAAGTGAGAAGGTGCACAGAAATGTATGTATAGTGGACATTTCCAACATTTGTTGTAGCTGTTGTTGCACTTAAACTCTTTCCTGGAAATGTTTTTGATTTTTTGTTTTCCAGGCCACCTGTGATTTTTTTTTAGCAAAAATTAATAAACCAGTTTTGTCCAGTGGCATGCTATAAAACCGTTTTTATTTTTTTTCTCGAAAACGAAGTGAGATACGAAAAAAATACAAAAAATGAAGAAGTTGTATTTTTGATGCTTAATCAAGCAACAAATATTAAAGTTGCAAAAAAGACAGTGGCGTACATTTTTTTGCCAATTTTATTCGCTAAAATGCCCCCCGGGACGCCACTGGACCTTATAATTTTAATATATTTAGGGCTGAATTAGCCTCTTAACACAACAAATAAATTTGCCAAATTTCAAAAGAATTAAGTAAATATTTTTTAAAATATTAATAAAAAATTAATCTTTTTTAAAAAGTTATCACCCTGTATCTTGAAAACTGTGCATTTTCGGACCAATGTTTATAGAAACTTTTTCTTATATTTAAGGATTAAGATAATAAAAGGAAAATTTTAAACTATGTGTTTAGTACTTGACGTTAAAAAAAAGACGCATAATCACAAAAATGTAACCGGATTTGTATTTATCTTGGTCTGTTCAAGGCTAAAAGTACTTACGAAGGGTAAGTATGTTAGATGAAGTAAGAGGCGGTTTAATATGATGGGACCTAAATATTTTAGATTTTGGAGTAAAAAAATGACTGCTTAAGCTTTCCTATTTAAGAAACTCTAAGGTTGAAGAAGCGGACAAAGTTACTGTAAAACAATGCGTGAAGGCTAATAAGAATCTGGCACACCATCCGATCAATAACGCAATTCGCATCAGTGAGATCCGCTTAAATTAGGGTGTTATCTAATTTATATTTAAAATTTTAGAGAAATATACAAAAATAAAAGTTTTTTTAACGCAAACGTGTAATTTTAGTTATAATTTATGTTGCTATAAATTTCCAGGAAATGCTCAATTAATACCAGAATTACATAAATATGTTTATATACTAAAGTGATTTTATTATAATTTATATTTTTTTTTCATCATTGTTTTATATTCCTATGTTAAATATTTGTAATTGATTTATAATTATTTATAAATAATTATCTATGTATATAAATGGTTTAGGAATCAAAATTAAAAAGAAACGCATAAATTATTTATTATTAACAATAAAAGAAAAAATGCTTTCCACTTCGTACGAAAAATTAAACAATAATGATACACTATTTAGATTTTTACCAGTGGTGAAAATACCCTTTCTATAGGCGGATGTCACTGAGGAGTGTGATTCCCTTTGGCACGTGTCAACTCTTGGCACGAAAACATAATATTTAATTATTTTCGGTGAGAACATAAAAGGCCACTGATTGCATTCAGTTTAAACCCCTTGTGGATAGGAAGTTTCCCGTAATGTAATTCTTTTACTTTACTAGAGACTTACAAAAACATTTTTAAAAATTAATTTTTAACTAAAAAGTAAAGTGGGCCTTATATATAAATGTATTGAAAATATTTTATTATTCTAGTTGCCCAGGAAAAGTTTTAGTTGGGTAAAAATAATATGTAATATTATGATAATTAAATTTATAATTATGAAAAATTGAATTTAATTCCCATAATGTATTTTTTAACTATACAAAATATTATGGTTAAAGCTGCAAAAAATATGAATAAAAAAGTTAAGTGACAAAGTCCTAAAAAAAGCCGTCTAAAAAGACATTAAAAAAAATATTGTCCTAAGTTATTTTTGCCACAAACATAACTTTTTAGTCCAGTCATTGAATGTTTTCCGCTCCGAATTTTTAATGACTACACCGATGACTTTTAAATTTGATAAAAGTTGTAAAATGACACAAATATCAAAAGGTATATAGCGTTAACATGGGCTTCAACCCCTTAGATAAATGCCACTCCTTTTCGGGGGTGTAAATGTTTATGTTCGAAATAATACCAGAAATCAATAAATAAGCTAATTCCAAGCAAAACGATAAAGTATTTTTTTTTTGATAACTTAATACTTTTTGAGTTATTTGTAATTAAAAATGTCGAAGAAAAACATGTTTTAACTCTTTTTTACGAATAAGTTAAAAACCTTCCGCCTTAGGCCAAAAGTTATTCTTATCTAAAATAAAGCCTATAAAAGAACTACTACTAAACTTTTACCTTTAATAATCTTCAAAACTTAAGGTTTAAAAAGAATAAAATAATATAAACTTTCTACAAATGATTTTTAAATGTTTGAAATAGCCTAAATAGAAACGGAGTTATCGCAAAAAACGAAATACATTTTTTTTTATAAAATTATGAATCATAGATTTTTTTTAATTTTGAAGCATTCTTTCTTTTGCCTATGTTGTGTACATTTTCTACATACATGTCCAAGTGTACTAGAAATGCGCACATAAAAAAACATACACACACCCACATATCATATACATAATATAGGAGAGAGCGACCTTTCTGAAGCAGAGTAGGGCTCACATAGCGATATACAACTACTAACGAACTTTTATACTATATGTATACACATACACTTTTTATATAGCATATAATATAGACATCAGTAAAATTTAAAATACAAGAAAATAAACATTTAAGTAAATGAAAATGTAATAGGTTTATATTAAGATAAATGAATATTTGACGCTTTACGATTTTGTCCACCAATTTATCTAAAGATCAAAAAGTATATTTGATTTAAAAAAATATCATTACAATAACACAGGTGGAAAAAATGGTGTATGTGCTGGATGTAGAACTTAGATTTTCTGACGTATTTTTTTGCGCTGAATACAAATCTAAAGTAAAATTGGGAGTCAATCCAAAAAAAACCAATACGGTTCATTTACCGTCAGAAACCTGCTACTACGGAATGTTTGGACCACTCTATATAAACTATAAGAGGTACAAAAAAATTCATTTAACAAAAAATAGAGCTTTCTAAATTGTCTATATAAAAAGTTATATAAACATTTTTGGTAAGATAAATGATAAAGGAGATATAAGCAAAAATGTAATTTTAACAAAAAAATTCAGTTCAAAATAGGGAAATAAATATATATTTTTTATTATTGTGATTTTTGTTTTTTTTTTTATAAATAATTTATTATATTGATTTGAATCCCAAATCACTTAAAATTTGCAGAAAAAATCTAAAAATTAAAAAAAAATCATATTAGTAACTCGGAAAGAAAATTGCATTTAGACAAAAACTTATAACTTAAATTAAAAGTCCAGTAAAAATACATAGTTTATGTTATATAAAGTTTTGCGTATCTTTTCTAGTTTTGGAGATATTGACGTTTTAAATTTAAAAAAAAAATCGTAAATATCTGAAATAAGGCCTTTTCTCAATTTTCTGCTGTTTGACCCCCAATTTTGACTCCAGGTTCGTATTAGCGGGAAAAAAAAGGCAGAAAATCTTAGTCCGACATCCAGCACACACACAGGTGTTTAAATTTTTGTTTTAATATATATTAAAAATTATAAAAGATATTATATTGCAGACCACTATAAAATTTACCATACAATTTACATTAACTTAAAACGGGAAGATTTTTTTAAAATCTCTTATACTTAGAGACTAAGAGGGAATACATTCGACGCAAGGTAGCCCTAAAAGATAAAACCAGGTCTCCGTTTGGCTCGTAGGATTGGCCTGACTTTCCTCAAAGGGTCATAAAATAGAACTCTTGACAACATGTATAAATATTAAGCTTGCTACAATAACGTAGTTTAACTAAATTTTAAAAGAATTTTTAATAATCTGTAGAAAGTAGATGCCTACGAAAAGACGCTGACAATGATAAATGTTGGTTAATATTGTTGACGTTAGGAATCATCAAAACTTTTTGGCTGCTGAAAAATATTTACCCTGCGCTTGTCTTTTAAATTAGGCTTAGAGACTGGGTTAAGAAATTAAATATTAAAGTGAAGGGTACTATCGTCAGCAAAACTATGATTATAATTATTTGTGGAAGAAAGAAGATCGTTGATGTGAATAAGAAACACTGTTGCCAGTACTGAGCCCTGACCATCTACAATAACTGATATACGCCGATAAGAATTTTAAAAAGAGGGTCCTACTGAGCCACTCATATCTCCATTTTGTTTTTTTTAAATATCGAAAATGTTTTGTTAATCAATTGTATACTTAAAATAAAGAATGGTTTATATTTTTAATGGCTGAGTCAAAAAAAAAGTTTATTTTTATACCTATTTTTTCGAGCTTTAGGGTGGTGTAACCCCTTAAGTTAAAACTTAAAGACTAGAATGACGTATAGCTTTAAAAATAAAGTATTTTTATGTAATTTTTGTGTTAAAAAGACTTTTTTTAGATCTTAAAATAGTTTTGTAAACTGAAAATTTAGATTTTTTTAACACCGGATATATTAATATACAGATTAAGAACAGTTTTTTGTTATTACTAAAAAATGCCATGTTAGGTATAACAAATGTGGATTTTTTTTAAGTGAAATATATACATAAAATTAAACCACTGATAAGCTATTTTTTTCTATTTTGGATATCAAAAAATATATGATTAAACACAGAGATATTACCCAGATCATGTAATAAAAATGTGCTATAAAATTTTTAAATAATTTAAAAACAGCAAAATGGACAGAGCTTTCTTTAAAAAATATCATTGATAAAACTAAATTTACTCTGTCATAAACTATGTTTATTTTAACTTCAGTAAACTTTAGCATTAAATTTTAAATGACTTGTATACACTCTCACTGTATGAGATTCAGAAAATGACAGTTAACAGTAGATATCATATTACTATTTCCCAAGCGGCAAACAGTCTTTTTTAAACCATAACCGCATATCTTAATACAATCGGAGGGTTATATTTTGTGCCGTCGGTGACAAAATAAATAGAGCTGATGGCGTCTGTAATTGAATGTGTGTCAGATAGTGGGGTGCTATTAACAGGCTATTGAGCGCAGCAGGGCGATATGTTGAGGCTTTGTACATTTCCTGCAGAGATCTCATCTTGAAAGTTTCCTGCTTAACTTTTTTAGGGTGCTACTGTGAATTCTTGAGAAATAATAAATAATATTTTCAAGAAATATTAGGGGTATATATTATAAAAGATTAAATTACACATGCCCACAAAAAAAAGTGGTGTCTGCTGGGTGTCAGACTAGGATTTTATGAAGTATTTTTTGTTTAGTTAATTTTGACTTGAGATTCGTGTTCAGCGGAAAAAAATACGCCAGAAAATCCTAGTCCGACACCCAGCACACATCACTTATTTTTTTTTTTTTTTGGACCTGTGTTATAACCTGCTTTTACATGTGAATGCCAAAGTCAGTTTAGTCATATAAAAAATGCCATACATTTTAAAAAACTAAAATAAAACTAATTTTGTTAAATTGTTGTTTGCAGAAAAAATGCATTTAAATTTGGACACATCAAATCAAAGTCAGAACACGTTTTTTTTTTGTTACCTGAAGTAAAAGTATTCTACTTTCAGTATCTGATCCTTTATTACAAAGGAAAGTCATGATGAGAACCATCATTAAGCCTATTAACTCAATTTTTTGACTAGAAAAAAAAATGGCACCTCATATAGAGCCTAATTTAACATAATGATCGGTAATAATGGTATTAAATTTATGCATGTTTTGTAATAGCGTATTTAAACTACACTAAGATTAAACTCTAAAGATGTATCAATTATATCACCCAAACGGTAAAAGATAAAGAAATGGTACAATTTGGTATTTTCTCCTGTCCATTGTTCCGTTTACGGTGTACAAGTATCTCAACATGCACATATAGCATTTCACGATACTTTGAAGATATCGCGATAGTGCCACCAAGGTCGAAGCTGAACTACATTCCATTAAGGCTCCATTTCCACTGGCGGCCATTTTTAAAAACGTAACATTTTACACATGAAAACAAGCTCTTAGTTGGGTACCAAACACTTGAGTAAAAACAAGAGGTCTTACCTGAGATTTGAAAGAGATTCAAGGAAGATCTAACGACCAAGTACGGGTATTTTTTTCGTCCGTTTTATTCATAAATTGCTGGTTTTTATAATTCTAAAACACGGAATTTTGTACAATTCAATCGTCAGAACAAAACAGCGATTCTTGCGACTGACGCACAAAATAAGAAATTTCAGTAGCGGAACCTAACTTCCAATCTCTTTAAATGTGATTTTTTCCAAAAATACCACTTAAACTTTGTTTTTGTTGATATATTTGGTACCAAAAGTACCGAAAACACGAAAAACCAACATTTTGTGCTTATGTCAGCCTTCCCGCTCGTAACGGATCATACCGAATCGAAGCATATCCGTCTCTTTTGCTTATCTAGTAGGGGAGCATATGTACGTACCACTCTGAGCGGTTGAGCAGACGATTTCAGTTATTTGAATATTCACGCCCTTAGGTTCCAGCCTTCTTCACAGAGGGCGGTGTCATTCATAATTTTCATTCATGATTACGTGCTCAGGGTCGACTTAGCGCTTATAAAAATATGCGCAAAAACATTTCGTAAACAACGGGTAAAATAGTTTTAAATTGCGTTCAAAAACAAAAATATTTTAACAGCGTTAAAACTATTTACGTTCTAACTTTTGCAGCTATTTTATTCATCGCTTCGTCTTTTGCTGCTAGATGAGGCCCATTAAATACGTTCCTATTACTAATAGTGTCTAATGATTTTAAATATTCAAAATTTAGATACAGCTTTACAGTAATTAAAATTCAGCTTCAAGAGAAAAAAAAATGTTCTGAAAGTTTTTAAGCTCCAAATTTAAAACACTTTTTGATAAAGTAATTTAATTTAGTTTATTATATATTTGGCAATTTACTTGCTGGGCCAAGGCCGATTTTATTGAAATTTGCATACTAGGTTTTTGGGGCGAAGTCAAATTTTAATGGATTAATTTTATTTTTTTGTTATAACGTCTCCACCCGGATCTAATCCTAGGGCCCGCACAAACTCTTCCTTAAAATTCCTCTTTTCTGTACAAAATGGAAGATTCTGTTGAAATACATCTTGGTTATTTTATAAGGTAAATTTACTTCATCCATTTAACAAATATTTTAACAAAAAATCACAACAAAAATATTTTTTTACTTTTATAATGTAAACACATTTTAGACAGTTTTGTTGGTACGCCAGACACGCGAAACAATTGAATGGCCTAGTTTTTAAATTTAAGTTATTTCTTTATTTTTCGCGATTTTAAATTTAAAAATAAGCCATTCAATTGTTTCGCAGGTCCTGGCGTACTAACATAAAACTGTCTAAAATCCCTAGACAATTTTGTTGACATTTATAAAAGTAAAAATAATATTTTTGGAAAGTATTTGTTGTGCTTTTATTTTATTTAAAATATTTGTTAAATGAAAGTGAAATTAAATTTATCTTACAAAATATTAAGTGTATTTCCATCAAATCTTCCATTTTGGCTGTAATCAGTTTTTTTAAGCAGGAGCACGAAAAGTTTGTGCAGTTTTGAGGTTCCGTCCAAGTGGGGCGTTATAACCTAAAACTAAAAGTATTCGACACTCTAACTTGACTTCAGATTCGTGATCAGCGCCCCAAAAAAACCCAGTATAAAATTTCAATGCACTGTCAGCTGTAAAATCTGCAATTAAAAATAACTATATATTTTCAACCGTAACCTATTATTTAACTCGTCACCGGTCGCCGTTTAGTTTATTTTATATATTATTTTTACGAAACAAACATTTTAATAAGCGTAGCGAAAATAGCGAAATTTTGTATGACAAAAGCGAATTTGTAAAGCAAGCCGCGGCAACACTGCATACTTTCGGTTCTGTCCTAACCTAACCTTTAAAAAGTCAATAGTTTTGCCGAACTTTCGGATAAGGAAAAGTGCTTTTTTGGCAATTTTTTGTAAAAATAGTTTAAATGTGTCTCAGAAAAAATACCTTAAATGGAGATGGGTATGCCGATACGACGAAAACTAAAAATAATAGACTAGCGTTGATCCTTATCTCTGTTAGTAGCCCTATAACTCTAAAGATTAGTGATTTGCCCAATTAAATTACTTAATTTGAAGTAATAGCTTACACTGACAACAATGAAAGCATACAAAAAAAAGCTTACAGGCTTATAAAAAATTATGAATCTGCGCTGCACTTGCAATCTTTGTAAAGTAAATCAAATGTGGAAGCTTTCCTGGTTCTTGGCAAGGTAAGTTATTTGATAATATTGGAAATATAACTCCTTAAAACTCTTGTGGTTAAACTTTCCTGAAATTTTACACATGTTTTACACAAACTTTTATATATTTACTAGTTATTAATTCGGAATAGTGGAAACACCTAGAAAAACCCCCGATTTTTAAATAAAACTTTCCTTATTCTTCATTTTTGAGGTGTAGAACAGGAGTTTTAAGTAATTTTTTAAGAATATTTAGTAGTGATTTTCAAAAAACAATAGTTTGCTTATAAAATTGGATTTTTTCAAGTAATTAATTTCAATTTTGTGTTGTCCACTTAAATTCTTTCCTCATGACATAAGTATTGAACACATTTAGGCGAATTTACAAAAACCTAACTTCACTAATCTGTGTTGTATTTCCCTCAAGATCTGTCTTTTAAATCATTCCGAATAATTATAAAATATTTGGGAAAAATTATCATTTTATATTAGACCGGGGCTGCCTTATGTTATAAGTAATTATTGTATACTTTTGAAACATTCATGTAATTTGCTTTTTTTTAAATATAGTAATATTAAAATTAGGTAATATTGTCTTGAGCCAGGCTGGGCACTCCGAAAACTACGGAAAAGCCATTTAAAGTGATGGATCAAAATTTAAATGATGGAAGTGTATCATGCACACACTTATATAACTGATTTGGGGAGAAGTTTGTTCTCATGTTGCTCCATATTATTCTATTCTCTGACTCCGTCCCAATACTGGGCAAATAAAAACCAGATGATGGACGTCCGATGCCGAAATGTGATAATTTTGATTGTGAACGGTGGTATCACTGTAAATGTTTTTGCCACTTAATTTTAATTTAGTTTAATTGATACGAAAATCATTTTGCAACAAAAAATATGACAAATATATGTACATTTTGTACTGTAAAATATTGTATTTAGTTTTATTTACTCCTTTTAGTACCTTATATTTTAATAAAATTTAAAAAGCATAATTATAATATTAATCCACCATTTTTTTAAGTCATTACATTCAAACCCTATCAAGGTCCTTTTTATAAACGCATATTTACCAACAGCTATGACTAGAATTGTCAGCTTGAGCACGAGAAACTACGAGGGTAGTGACAGAACTAAAATCTTATTACTTTACAATGTATAAAACGTAGCATAATTAAGAAATACATTGCAACCTAACGAATTTTCTAACAATAAGGCGATCTGATCTGTTAGGCATTTCTTTTGAGCAGGATCTTAGCGGGCATATGCAAATTTCTTCTGTAGTCACTGGCTTAAAAATGGGTTTTCTTTAGAGCTCAAAAATACTCTTTCTTACATATTTTGTATACCTCTATGTTTCGCAAATAAGACCCAACCTCAAATATAGCTCACATTTGGGAGCGGCTCCGCCTTCAACACTGCTTTTATCCTTGATGCGATCCAACTGGATCGATCATTTAATCCGATTTCTCGCATCAAGCCTTTGATCGCTTACTCATCAACGAGCGGTTGGTGAATTATCCCTGTTCACAGCTGCTATTGTCCGAAATTGAATGTACCCACGAGAACGATCACCTTAGAGGTTTGTCACATATGCATCATTTTACTGTCCTACTCCAAAGCCCAGAACCTGTGTCCGCTCGTTTATACCCCGAGTAATGAGAGATTGTGGAATCTTCCAGCCAATTTCGTTTATCATAACCACAATTTCTTTTAAGGCTTATATTAAAAACAACCTAGAGCCCCTGAAGGCGCCCACGTTACGATATAGTATTTGGACTCGAGTCCTCGTGGCGCAAGAGAGTATAAAAAGCATTTTTAATGAGTGTCGAGAAATAAAATTAAAACCATATTTATGATAACTACTGCGACGCTATCTACAAAATACAATTTAAATTAAAAACAAAATTTTTGTGGTATTATCAATAGTTTTGTTGTTAACGGCAAACACCTTGCCTGATATCCAGTGTTACATTCCACCCTTTTGTTGAGATTACCTGAAAATTTACAACCGATTTACGCAAAGAAATAAATAATTGAAATTGATACGTGTACGCCCTAGTTGAAATATTTAAACTAATTGCATTTGACATAAAAATAACCAAAAATGGCGGTGGTAATAGAGCCTTAAAGTCTGAGTAATGTGAGACCAGACCTACACTTTACCGTGGATTTCGAAGCACATCCAACAACACACGGTGTTGTGACTGCGTTCCCTAACTTCACTGGTCCACATGAATCTCAGCGCAAGCTCAAGCTTAAAATATTGCTTTATTTGTGATAAGTATGTACCGGGTGTTCCACTAAGAGTCGTCTATATCTCAGAAACTACTAATAGTATAACTTTCCGGAAAAAATTTTTTAGATAAAGGACCAAGAGAAATTGCTGGAAATTATTTTTCAAGTCTGTGGATGGCCGCTAGGGGGCGTATGGTAACGTCAAAACATAAAAATATACATTTCAAAAAAATATCAAATAAAGTGAGTCAATAAGTAGTACTGTTTTAATCTTTAATGTTTTCTAAACTAAGAAGCTTCAGGTGTAATTTTGTCCGTTCTAAAATAAAGTGGTGGGGTAGGTTAAAGTTTAAATTTTATAAAAGTGAATCTGGTTGCTCGAATTTAGTGAACTTACCCGTTTGAATTTAAGCATTATTCAGTACTAAAAACCAAGGTTAACATTAAAAGGCTTTAAACTAAAGATACGAAATTTTTTTAATGCACGATATATACTTTTACATATATATATACACATCTTTTCAAACCGAATTAGCAAAAATATAAATACGACATAGATAACGATTTAACGACACAATGTTTTTCGCGGGCCGATTTAGGTAAAATTTTAGAAATTTTAAAACTAAAAATACTAATAATTCTTTCTTAACCATTTAACGATATTGTTAAAAAGATAATTACCAACTGAATCACAAACAATCCATAGAGCGGGGCTTTGTCATTAGCTTTGAAAACAAAAGGATGCTGAAATGTCAAGAATTTAACAAGTTTTATTTTAAACATTATTTTTATATTTTGAAAAAAAAATTGTTGTTTTTTGATATTTCAGCATTTTTTTTTTTCAAACCCTAACTTGAAAAGGGATGGATTATTAAGTTATAGGTTGATAATTATCTAATTTTTGGTTATATCGTTAAATGGGTTCACAGAAAATCATGCAGTATTTTTATAAATTTTGAAAAAAATTTAAAAATTTTAAATTTTTTCCCTTTAAGAAATCGGCCTAGTAGAAAACAATGTTGTTTTTTCGTCTCTATGCCGTATTTATTTTTTTGTAATAATTCGGTTTAAAGAGATATTAAATTGCGGTTTTCGGCCGTTTTGTTGGATTTTTTTCTTTTAAAATATATAAATAAGTATATCATTGTATTTAATTTTTTCAAAAAATTTCGTAAAATAAGTTCGTTTTTACCTTGACCCCCTTTAGCGGCGTTTGTAGATAAGGTGGCAATAGTTTATACACTTGAAAAAAGGTTTAAAATATTTCTAAACGAAAACCAAGTTCACTAAATTCGGTTAAAGGAAAGACAATTGTAGTTACCACTATAGACACACAGAACAATGAAAATTTTTTCGGATTGGTTTGGACGCTCGCTTGCTGAGATTCCTTGAGCGAGCGTCCATCGAGAGAATATACGTGCACACGTCGCGTATAAATGAACATTGTTCCCAAGCAATAAAAGAAGTAACAGAAAGTAGGAATTATTTCTGTCGAAATTGTGCTTCAATTTGTATTCGTTTTACTAATCTTAATCTTATTTTTATTTTTTTTCTTTATTAAATAATAAAATTTTTTTATTTAAACTTGTACTGTGGGGAATTATTTCCTAAAATATATTTATATCTAGTATAAGAATACACGTTGGTAAACATTATTTCAAATTTTTACAAATTTCATTTTTTTATTATAAGACGTAGGGATGTCAAGAATGTTTGTATAGGTTCACCTAAATTTATTTAATTTTTTTTATAAATAAAATCCAAATAAACCAATGTATTTTTAAGTGTATTGCTATTTGCAAATAAAGTGAGAATTATTAATTAAAGTGTATTATCAAAGAAGCAAAAACGGCTAGTTTTTTGGAGTTAAATAAAAAACGTTTTTGTTTAATTCATAGATATCGTATTGCCATTTGTGCGTTGTGATTTGTTTGTGTTTTCCTGTGGTAATTAAAATTTTTATTCTTGTTAAAATGTCGGGAAATCTATGTCAATATTATGACTGCCGAGTGAGTCGAAGAACAAAATAAAGTTAGACCTGTTTTCCCTACAAAAATAGTACAATTTGTAAGCAATTGATTATAAACTGTGGTAGGTATTTATGTATGTATATTAAAAATTATTTAGACTAATAAATACCTTATAATTATATGATTCCCACACCTAAAATTTTATCGGTGTTTTTGAGTAACCTTTTTATAGATATTAATTCTAATATTTGATATTTAAAGAGTGTCGGCAAAAATCGCCTTAAAACCGCCTGTTTTTTCAAATTTTTTTTTTTCGGGAGCAGTTTTTCGTTTTTCCAAATTTTTAAAAAACTCTTTATTTTTGGGGGTTTAAAAGATGCCAAACCCCAAAAATTTCAAAAATACAGTCGTATTAAAAGTTATTTCACCGAACTTTTGTTTCAAAAAGGACCTTTAAAAATAAAAACAATACATTTTTCCCCCGAAGGTTTAAATCAACCGAACTATGTGGGCGAACATCCCCAAAATATATAAACCATGAAACCTTTTAAAAAAATTTCAAAAATCAGATTTTGGACATGTCTAATAAAAAATAAATATATATGATAGTCAACCAACTTTCTTTCCCTTTAAAGTGAAAAATGAATGAAATCCTAGCTTTACAAAACAAGTCTTAGCTTTGTTTTTTTGATCCAAGAAGGGGAGGTGTACCTAGATTTTTTGAACATTTACCAAAAATTTTCAAGGGGGAAATTCATCCTACAATTAAGAAAAAAAAAAGAATTTTTGAGTATTTTAAAACATCCAAAATTTTTTTTAATATTTTTAAAGTTTTTTTGAGTTTATACATTTAAGGGGAAAAATTTCCCCTTGCAAGGTGCTTTATTAGAAATGAACCCCAAAAAACCTAAGAAGGACTATTTTTTTTAAACGGGGATGAAAATATAAAGGGGTTTTTCCCTTTACCCTTAATTTTAGGAGGGTTTATTATCAAAACTCATCACTGTCCATGATATTTTTACAATTTTAAGTTGTAAAAGGATTTTCAACATTTTGGGGAATGAATATCCCCCTTTTCAGGGGTGGTTTTGGTTAAAAGTCTGAAAATTAGTTACACCTTGTGTCTATACTTGGATCAAAAAATGCCAACTAAGACTTTTTTTTAAAAAGCTAGTATTTTATTTAATTTTCCTATTGATAAGGTTAGTTTCACCTTGAATAGGGTAGTTGATTATCATAAACATTTATTTCTTATTAGACATGTCCAAAAAAATGATTTTTTGGGAATTTTTTGAAGTTGTATACGATTTTATAAATTTTAGGGAATGACTGCACCCACACATAGTTTATGGGGTTGGTTTACAATTTTCCCTTAGGGATGAAAATGTATTATTTCATTTTTTAAAAGGTCCATTTGAAAAAAAAAATCGCAGTGAGAAGAAACTTTAATACCAGGTGCAATTTTCGAAACCCACAGATTGGGGGGATTTTCCAACACCTAAATGGGGTGATTTTTAAAATTAGCAAAAAAAAGCAATGCTCATCTTAATTTTTACGACGAGTAATTTAGTTTTAAAATTTATATTTGCATTTTTTTTCCCACCTCTCTGTAAATTGTGAAAGAAAACAGGCAGTTGTTGCGGTTACTCCTTATTGATTACAAACAAGGTTCTATGTTTTTTTTTAGGACTGAAATAAATTTTAAAAATTAAGTTCCGGGGCATTGCAAGCCACTTACACTGGGAAATCAAACAAATAGGTCGCGCGTTAATTTTAACCCGATAGTAATTTTTTTCTTTTCAATTATATTTTATATTCCTGCTTTGGTATATTTAACTATGCACGGTCCCTTCAAAGCATGGGTAAGATTGATAAAAATGTGAAAGGTAACGGGGCGCGGATTCAAGTACTCCATGTTTGTACTGCAAAATCCAGTTTGAATTGAAATAGTATCTGCTCCTTTTCCGATATTTACAAAAAAAAATTATATAAAGTTTATTTTAAAAATAAAAATGCATTTATTTAAGTTTCTGCAATTTCTAGTAATTTGTTTCATATTCCACGTTAAAGACAAATATTTAATTTTTTAAATATCAATTTTAAGATTTAAAAAAAAAATTCTAAAAAACTTTTAATCAAAAAATTAACATTTTGATTTTTTTTATTACTTTTTTTTCGATAAACTTAAAAATAAAAATATTTGTCATATTAAAAAAAATATATATATATATATATATATATATTTTATATATATAATATATATATTTTATAAAATATATATATATAATATTTTATATATATAAAATATATATTATATATTCATGTTGATTTTAACCCCAAAAAGTGGGGTCGTGATTTTAAAAAATTACAAAATTTTAGAATAAAGAAAAAGCCTTATACTACGTACCTAAATAAAGTTTTATAGTAAAAGTACAATAAATATAAAAGAGCTGATGTGACGATTATTTTTTTTATAACTGTATAAGATTGCTCAAAAGTCGCTTTTTTAAAAAATTATAGGACCTTTTTTTTTGATTTATATTATTGTTAATAATTTTTAAATATTTTTAGCAGCTCTTCCTTAACCCCTTGGGGTCACTAGCCAACCTATAGAAAATTTATTTTACTAACAGCGGTGGCGTACTGGCCAGCGTACCACTCTCTCGGGGGCCCTTTTGTGATTTTTGCAGATTGGATTTGTATGCGGTTTTTGTATTTGATTCGTATGAAGAGCTACAAGCAATAAAAATAAATTAAAGGGAAATGAAAAAATGGATTTATGTATTAAAAAATGCATTTTAAGTTTACAATTATATATTTTTTCTAATTACAAAAATATAAAATGCATTCTAAAATTTATTTTTCTAATTCACATTTCTCGTTAATAAAATTTGTTCACAAAAATTTTTTGAGGTTCATACGAATCAAATACCAAAACTATTTTTAATTCCATCTTACAGCACAAAAATTCATCGTGCATTACTTCTTTTGTCGACTAATATTTGTGCAAAAGCAGTGTTTTTTTGCAACATAAAAAATGTGCGGAGGGAAACCTACGCTTTAAATAGAAAACGACATAGGAAGTCAACGCAACGCTGAGAGGTACCCTCAGCAGGTAAAAATGAAATATTCTAATAAAATTCGATTGTCGGCAAAAAGTATTTATACAAAGGGACTGGGCGTCTATAGTGGTAACTACAATTGTCTTTGGTTAAAGCAAACCGGAGGTATTAGCACTTTTCTAAATTAAATTTTTAAACCCTTTCCCCCACTTTATTTTAGAACTGACAAAAAATTTCACCTAAAGCTTTTGTTTAGAAAAAAAATATAAGATTAAAATAGTACCACTCATTGACACACTTTATTTGGTATTTTTTTGAGAAATGTATATTTTTATGTTTTGACGTTACCCTGACGCCCCCTAGCGGCCATCCCACAGACTTAAAAATAATTTCCAGGAATTTCTCTTGGTCGCTTTTATATAAAAAAAATTATCCCGAAAGTTATACTATTAGTAGTTTCTGAGATATAGCCGACTACCTCTCTTAGTGGAACACCCGGTACATTTCATTATAACTACAACTTTAAGCATGCTTTATGTCGTTTTTCTTTTTTCTTTATTTAGGAGTGAAAAGACAAGCCAGAGGTGGGCCGAGAGCGGATGTTGGCTCGGTTGGGTAGGCATAATGATCTGGTATAGATCCACGGACGTTTTCCGGTGGTGACCTTACAAACGTCTTAAACAGTGATCTGCTTTGAGAGCTTATATATATTATATATATATATATATATATATATATATATATATATATATATATATATATATATATATATATATATATATATATATATATATATATATATATATATATATATATATATATATATATATATATATAATATTTATTTTTCTTTAACCATAATTTATAAATTTCCTTTTTATTCTTGGAATAGGTTAATTGGGCTTTGGGGGAAAGTTTATTGCAACTTTTCCCACATTATTTAGACAGAATTAAACAGAAATCACAAATATTTTTACAGAAAAAGTTAGTGTAAACATAAAACAAATAATTTTAAATCAACATTTAAAAGTTCTAATTAACAAAAAAATCAGGAAACATAATAAAATTAATTTAAACAGGATGCCTACCTGGGTTCTGATATTTTTATAAAAATTTTGAACTATGTCTATTTATTTATTTTTTATTTTATTGATTTTTTTTTAAATAAAAAAACCCAAAAAGAGAAAAAGGCTTGTTTTTGGGTTATTTTTTTTTAGGTATGCTGTATGGGAGGTGGTTGTTTAAAATTTGTTAAAAATTAAAAGCATTAATATTTGAATATATATAAAATTTAGTTGTATCTTTTTGTCGTTGACAGCTTTTTTCTTTTTATTTCGATCATTTCTTTGATTGTTATTTTTTTTTTATAATTAGAATCTTCTGACGGTATTTTAGTTTTCTTAAATTAAATTCTCTTTGTTTAAATTCGTGTTTAGGGTAGGGCTTTGGTTTTTTGGTATATTTGTGTCCGTTTGTCTATTTTCAAGCATTTGTCGTCTTTCCCAATATTTTTTAGAACAATTTGGCAGGGAATGGGAAAATTGGTTAGACTTTTTTCTTTGTTTGACTTTTAAAGGTGTAATAACAGTTTACTAAATTTGTGCTTATGAAAAAACCCCGTTTACTTGGAAAGAATGTGTTTTATTTTTTGTGAGAGACAATAATATAAGGCATAGCTATGTATCTGTTTTCTTCCTTGTTCAGGGCTTGTTTTTTGTTTTATTGTAAAAAAATATGTTCTTGGTTGATAACCCTAGATATGGTGTTTTCGGGGTGTGGTTGTTTTTTTAAGGTCTGCTTTCTTTTTAAAAAAATTTTCTGGTCGATATTCCCGAGGTTAAAGTAATGGCTCGGTCAGTAAGACCTATTTAAAACCTTTATTTTTTGTTTTTTTGGATGACTAGAATTAAAATTAAGATCACCAGACCATATCTTTGGTATACCATTTAGTGTTAAGTGTTTGGTTTATTATCTCCTATTTTGAAGTCTGAAAATTTATTTTGGTTGTTTTTTATTTCTATTGTGAATTGTAACTTGATGGAAGTTATTAAATATTTAATATATCGTTAACCCTATCTTGTGGTACTGCTTTAAACAGTCATCGACAAACCTTTAAAGAAAATTATATTAAAGTCTGGGTTTTTTAAAAAAAATTTTCTTCCAAAAATTCCATCACGAGCTGTGCTACTGTAGAAGAGAAGGGGGGAACCCATTGCACAACCGTTAACTGTTGGTAAATGTATTTGCATATTGAAAATAATTATTATTTAAGCCAGGTTTGTGCCTTCGATAAAAACATTTAGGTTAGGTGATGTATCCCCTTTTTAAAAAATTTCCCTTTTTTTTGGGGTTTTTTTTGAAACAAGATTGTTTGGAATATTGGTATATAAAGATATCACATCAAGAGATATTAGTGGGAAAAGTTATTAGGATATCAACGGTAAACAATAAACTGTTTAAAAATTGAAAGAGTCTTTAATATAATATTCATAATGTTGATTTTAAAATTGTAATTCGTTTCATATTTTAAATAATCTTTTAAACTATTTTTTTGATACTACCTTGAAAAGGATATAATGCGAAATTGCAAAAACTTCCACCATTTGCTTTATTAACCCATTCCCAAGAATAAAAAGAAATTTTATAAATATATATAATATATATATATATATATATATATATATATATATATATATATATATAAATATATATATATATATATATATATATATATATATATATATATATATATATATATATATATATAAAATATATATATATATATATATATATATAAAATTTAATATCTTTTTTT
This sequence comes from Listronotus oregonensis, assembly GCA_019359885.1. Taxonomy (NCBI): domain Eukaryota; kingdom Metazoa; phylum Arthropoda; class Insecta; order Coleoptera; family Curculionidae; genus Listronotus; species Listronotus oregonensis. The sequence continues at coordinate 172,519 of JAHBCN010000132.1, forward strand.
TTTTTTTAAATTTTTTAAAAATATTAATACAAAAATTTATTGGGGGAATTTTCCAGTTGGCCAAATTATAGCAAAGGGTTTTTTAAAATGAATTCTTTATTGAGTTTGTCAAGCTTTTTAAGAACAGTTTGCCTTCGAAAAAACTGTTCTACAATATCCCTTTAAAAAATTATCTAACATCAATGGAATTGCAATTAAACAGAAGATAAATCGAAAATGGCAGAAACATCTTAATCAAAAGCCGACATAAGATTGTTTTACCTGACTTTGATTAAGGTGTTTCTTTTTATTTTTTGATTTGAAACTCCCGTTTAATTAAGAAATTTCATTTGAAACTTTAGATAAATTTTTAAGGGTGAACCCAAAATTGTTTTTCGTGCCCCGGGGAAAAGGGCAAACTGCCCTTTAAAACCTTAAACTTAATAAGAATTCATCTTCAAAACTGGCCATTAATTTTTTGACTTAAAAACCTCCTGGTTTTAATTTTATATATTTTATATTTATATATATATATATATATATATATATATATATATATATATATATATATATATATATATATATATAAAGTTCTTATATTTGTAAACTTGTTGGTCATTGGGAGTATACATGATCAAAACAAGTAAAAACCATTTTTTACATAATAACAAAGTACCTGGTAAAAATTGTTACTTTATTATTGCCTTATATTTATGAACAACAATAAAAATACCAGTTAGTTGTGAATTATTGTTGTCATTTTAAAATTTAGTGCTTTTTCATTATCAAAAAACTTTAGGATATCATAGAAAAATAGATTACTCAACAGCGCGCCGGATTTAGAAACGACATAAATAATTTTTATATAAATATGAAAGACATTGATAGTTAAGGGATGGGGATGAAACAAGACAGCAGGCATTTTGCTTTAATATGATGAAAATGCACATTTACCTTTAAAAAATTAACCCAATCATCAAAATTATCGATACTGGAGCAAAGAAAACCAACACAGATTTGTCGAAACGGAGATGCAATATCCACAGAAAGTAAATGTTTGGGCGAAGATTTTCGAACAACGTATTATTGGACCATTTCTTCTAAATTAAAATTTGAATGCAGAATATTATTTGGAACTAGTCGAAGAACAAACAAATTTTACCTACTTTGAATGATGCCTCCAGGGAAAATTAGGAAGTTTGTCATCAAATGGATGGCTGCCCGGCACATAATACCCTGGCTGTTGGAATATTTACACTATGCTTTTAATGGAAATGTTATTGGCCTACATCACAGCATAAATTGTCCGGACAGGTCTCCTGATGCCATAGCTTTTGAGAATTGTTACTTAAGTTTAGTTTAACTTAACTTAATTCATCTGCATCAATACTCCAGTCGTTAGAGGCAAAAATAGCCCCCTACCTCTAACCGAGTCCAAAGTTAATGAAATTTGTTACAGATGTAGTGTTTGGTACTCGGAAACCGAAAATACCAAAATCCTTGCTCAGGGGTGTCGGAAAGGGGTTGCCTTGAACATGGAAAAATGTGTAATTTCCTTTAAAAGTAGAAATAACGGGAAAAAAACCTAATCCCCTTGCAGTGGACTTTACAAGTGCGATAAAGGAACAACATGATGTATCCGTAAGTTGTAATCAGGCTCGTAACAAGGGAGATCTCAAGTTGGAATTCTGTTCTTTGTTTTGGTAGCTGATCTCGATTTTCGAGTTCATACAACCTAGGAAGTTGATGGTCAATTGTTATTAACAATCTTATGTTGCAAAATGGTCCGTTTGGGGCTCAAAGTTAGCCCGATATCGATAAGCAAAAAGTAACTTGTAATTGCGATCTTCCGGCTCACAGCTTGTAGTAATAGAGAATTCATAACTTTCTAAACAATTATACATTGTTTCAACAAGAAATAAGATAAAACCATGCAGGTATATTCCATAGGTTTTCGCAGTATGGTATGCCCCAAAACTACCTACTGACAAAAACGTTTTTATGAATATAAACGATGTATGTTTTTCAATAGATACCTTACAAACCCCGCGAATTGTAAAAAATCGACATTTATATGTTGCACAAGATGTAATCATTATTGTTTTGAATGTTTTTGTGATAGTTATCACTCTGGTTTTTTGCAAATAATTATAATGTAAATAAATATTTAGAATTTTTCATTTTCTTTTCTCGGATTCTAAATAAAAAAACCCAACTAAACATTTCTTTCAAAAAACTTATATGTATAAACTATTGTTACAATTATTTAATTACAAAAATTAATATAAATAGATTTGAAAAGTATTGTAAAGATTAATAATATTTAAAATAATTATAACTTAATAAAAGGCATGGAGAAAATCGAACCCGGTACCTTCGGGTTAAAAGTTTCGAACGCTGCTGCCTGAGCCACGCAACGGATCAACAGCGATATTACATTTTAAGTATATATGCTATACAAAAAATTGTGGATTTTTTTTAATAGTGCGCCTTTATTTTTTAATATTGTAATATTATGTACTAAGAGCACTCTATAGCCACAAAAAAATGGAGCCAAATCGCCAACCCCAAGGCCGTGTCGTCTCCTTGTAAGCATACAATGCAAATAAACAACTTCATTTACTCACCATCAGATTGTCCTCAAGGCCGATAAACCCTTTACTTGTGACTCTGTAAAAGTTTTTCACCTCTGTATACTTTTTGTCATGCCGTGACAACTTTAATCAGCGTGACAGTAAAAATAGTAAAAATTTGTTTTTCCTAAACTCACCAGAGGGCTCAAGAAAGCTTCGCAAGCTTCGCGCTTTCTTTAAGATTTACCTGATATTCCGAGTTGAAATAGCCGTACCAGGAGCATCCCTGGGAAATTCAAGTACATGCATTTTGAAGCTGGGTACTTCAGAAAAGTATAAAGGAAAACTTTCGAGACCACTCTGGCCGATATCCCGTGTCATTTTTCGTGATGATACTGTTTCTGAGAAATTCTTGTTCTACCTCGAATTATTTGAATTTCTTGACTATATTGGAGAATGTTGACCCATTTTTTTTAAGATCTAAAAAGGCCCTTTAAAATAATACTATTAACATTGTGCTTATAATGCATACAATGTTCGAAATCTGATTTGTTAATTACCAGGATGAGAGGGTCAAAAAAATTCACAAGTTGCAAAGCTCATAACACAAAGAAAAAGTAAATCCTGTCTAACCAAACAGTAGAAATAATAAGCACATGACTCGAAAAATATATCTGACCATTAAGTTGCTATAATTTTCCAGCTACAAGTATGTAAGATTGAAATAAAGAGTAATTGACCATGTCTTACTGTTGCAATAAGATTATTTATTTATGGGAACGAATTTGCTAGTATAACTGTGCAAGGGATGAAGGTTCAGACTTGTTTTTTAGTTGGGTATATTACTTCTCACGAGATTTTTCCACGTTATAGCAAAAATTCAATTTTAGTACGAAAACTGTCGGAAAATTTTTGAATAATCAATTTCGCGCGCTTTCGCGACTCTTTAGGGATGATAATTTTTCAAACTTAGAACAAAAATATTTATGATTTGTGAATAGTCATTTCTAGCGTAAAATTTTCCGTTTTTTCGAATGGCAGTGTTATCTTTAAGAAAGAACTAACCCTTTATGAATAAAAATGAGTGCAAAAGTTTAGGGGGTAGTTTCACCCATTCTCCGACACTTCTCAGCAAGGATTCGTTTATTTTTCTATTTTTCGTCTTAAAATCTACTAGTGTGCCAGATTTCATCAACTTTGGTGTCGGTTAGAGGAAAAAACCTCTAACGACTGGAGTACAATACAACTTTAATCTTTTCGCTGTACGATTTTTTTATAATGATAAAGCTCTATATTTTAAAATAACAATATGAATTCACAACTAACTGGTATTTTTATTGTTGTTCATAAATATGAAGCGATAATAAAGTAATAATTTTTAAAAATATATTAGCATCTAACTCGCAAATGGTGTAACCGAAAAATCCAAAGTTTTTACCATGAACGCAGATTTGCATGCTCTTCAATAAATTTTAAAATAATTTTTCTTTGAAATAATTAGAGAAGCCAATAATTGACCACATTAAAAATAGCATTTTAGCCTTATTACTTCCGTTTTCAACTCTTTTATTAATTTTTTCTGTAATGATAAAAACATATTAATCAGTATTAACCAAACAAACCTGTACTTTTTTTATTCTTTAGCTCATAAAGCTAAGTAAGATGTTTACCCAACTGTTATTAAATCCATTATATTTACAATATATCTAGCCGCCATATGAACAAGCCCTGTGATATTTTTCTATCCAAATATTTTATTTTGGGTTTTATAAACAAACTGCCAATTAATTAATCCGTTGATCTTATAATTAAAAAAAAGAAGTTAAAGGATTTGTTGTAATATTGTTTTATTTTTACCTGTCTTTACTTGATACTTTAATGTTGTAGCACAGTCATGGATTAGCTGTTGTAGTGGAACTCCTTGATCGGGCACTCTTAAATCAAACAACTTCTGCATTTCTTCAGGATGTTTAAAATCCAAAATTTTTTCATTCCGATCATTGGTGGCTCTAACAAAATCCAGAAGTACGTCAACTAGCTTTAGAAGAAACTCCCTGGTTTGAGCTTCGCTTTCGAGCTTGTATGGAAGAATGTCTAAAAAACAAAAGTATTTAAGAAATAATTACAATGATAATGATTGTAATATTTAAATTATGTAGGATTTCATAAAACTCAGCGCTTATAATAACAGTCTTAAAATATTAATAAAATTAAAATTATAGCAAATAAAGCTTTGAGTAAAGAAAACGCCTTTAAACTTTATGCAGATCTAATATCTGTATGTTGTAATTTTTGTATATTATATAATATGTGAATATAAAAAAACGGGACAGGTCATAATTTTTTTTCTACAAGCGTGCGGAAAACTATACTTTTCCGCACTAATCTGAGTGCGGAAAATAACACTTTTAATGTAATGTAATGTAATGTAATGTAATATGTAAAATCTTTTAGTTTTGGGAACATAAATTAGTATCTAATTATAAAATAATGCATAATTTTGCTTATAATACTTATATATTTGAAGAAACTGAATTATGGTGTAATTTTGTAGTCTTTTTGTAACATTTATTCAATAAAATAAAATAATTCTAATTTCCAAATGTAAGTACATATTTTTAATAACTTTATATAAATTATCAAAGAATCCATAGCAACCAACTACCTAATTCTTTATGCATCTATCAAAAATTAATTTTCTGTCACGCATTTTTCAACCAAATTGGAGAAACATTTTTAATGGATTCTGACGACAATAGATCTCCTGCCCACAAAATCTCGTTACAGGTATGAAACAGAATTTGTTATGTTTGAGAACTGGTTTCAAATTAAGGGTGTGAAGTCTTTTAAAGAAGAGATTTTTCTGGCCTATTTCTCTTATTTATCAAAAACATGTAAACCCAATACATTGTGGTCTAGATACTCTGTTCTAAAATGTATCATTAAGTTACGAAAGAACATAGATTTAAGCAAGTTTTTCAATGTGACGGCCTACCTTAAAAAACAAAGCGTTGGTTTTAGACCCAAAAAGGCTTTTTAAAAGTGGAAATATCGAAATTCATGAATGAAGCGCCAGATGATACTTATTTACATATAAAAGTGGCTACGATTTTTGGCTTAGCGGGCGATTGTCGTAGAATGGAGTTAACAAAAATATGTCTGGACCATATTGAAGACCAAGGAAATTTAGAATTGATACACATCCCAGACTCAAAAAATCACAGCTCTAGAAGCTTTGTCATTTCTGAAGTTGCCGAAAATAGAAAATTTTTGAATCTATATAGGAAGTATGCCAGTTTAAAAAAGCCGACAACACCAAATGGGCGATTTTTTGTGAACTATAAACACGGAGTGTGTACAGTACAATGTATCGGTATTAATACCTTCGGAAAAATGCCATCGGAAACAGCGGCCTATCTCAAAATTCATAACCCGGAATTGTATACTGGCATAGCTTTCGCCAGTCCTCTGCAACATTTCTCGCAAACTCCGTAGAACAAGCAACATTTAACGTCTTGGAGGCTGGAAGTCTACATCAGTCGCTGAAGAATACCTCAAGAATTTAACAAATTTTAGAAAGGATATTTCAAACAAAATACTTAATTTTGACAAAACACCTTCCACTATCCAGAAACAACCGTCAGTGCCATCTTCCAATGTACTAAACCTCTTGGTTCAAGGAACTACTACCATATTTGAAAAGATTGGCTCATTAAAAACCCAACGCCGCCGCCGTCAACGTTTTCTACAGAAAAGCACCTCGCGTCCGCAATAAATTTGCAAAACGCGACCAATTGCACTTTTACTATAAATGTTAATAAGAATAATTAGTGTATAAATTCCTTCGTTAATAAATAATATTTTAATCATAAATCTCTAAAACTATGTTGGTTTTTCCTCTCGCTTGTAGAAAAAATATTGTTCCTAACACTTGCGAAAAGTAACTTTTCCGGTCTTGGCTGCTTACCCGAACTCCGCTGCGCGTCGTTTGTGTAACGGCAGCCGCGTGCGAAAAAGTATCACTTTCCGCACTTGTTAGGAAAATAGCTATAGCACAATAAAAGCACATTAAGTCCGAAATGCTTAATTTTATTATTGTTTGCATCAAAATGTCCGCAATATGGCAATTAACTTTTATTAAAACTTCAACATAAAAAGTGGTACCAGAATTTTTAGCTAGATTTTAATATACCGGGCAACCATAAGTATATTATAAGACAAAATACAAATTTCCTAAAATCAAAACTGGTCGTTTGGCTGCCAAACGCCATAGAATGATATTTTTTAAAGGCAATGCAATACTTATTATGTTTTTTTGTATATTTTTTATAACTGGACGGTGTACTTTAATTTATAAGTAACCATACTATATAATTTATAAAAAAAAAACAGGAAAATACATATAGCTACATTAAAAACTAAATAACATGGGGCGTAACTACCATACTGAAAGTCTAAAGCTTTATTTATAATAGATTTATTTTACCTTTAATAGTTTTAAATCTAACTCATTTAACCTAAAATATTTAAAAGTTAGCTGGACTTTTTTCTGTCTACATGGTAAAAAAAACAAGGAACTGAAGTAATATCTTAAATAAAATAATAAAATAGTAACTATTACCACATTTTAACTATACAAGCGAAATACCTTAAAGTAATAACTGTATAGATTTTGAAAACATCCAATGACTTGCTTATAAAACGGGCACTTCAGCAATATAATAATTTTTTAAAGTGTAAAAAGGATGTTAATTCTTTCCAGTACCTGCTAAGTAATTTAAAAAAGTCGCAATATTAAACTCATTTTAAGGATGGCTGTACGTAAATTTCCTCATCGTAAAAATGTTAGTTTCTACCCCATACTATACTCTAAAATTCTACTTTGCTACTATCTATAACATCTAAATACATGATTTCTTTATTGTTGAAAAAGGTGTGAAATTTTTAAAAGCTAATTAGGTATAAGTAAAAAAAACATAAAATTACAATGATGAAAAACACAGTGACTAACCCTTTTCAACAATAAGAGATAAAGTTAACATAGAATTTTCTAGATGAGGTTAACAAAAAAATGTTTAAATGATAAATAAATCTAAATTTATTCAGGTCATTTAGATAATATATTGAAAAAGGCAGCCTTTTATTTTACATCACTTATAATATTTCTTCATTCAGTTTTAGAACTTATAACTCATTGGACTGATTTGACATTAATTTTTATTTAAAAGTTTATTCAAGAATTTCATTTTTATGATGTCTTTTTATTAAAAAAAAATACTTATTACAGAATTTCAACAATAAAGAATTGGGGATCATATAGAAACATATTGTTAAATTAACTTTAAAAAATAAACATCATGACCAGTTGTTAATTTTTTCAAGCTTTTAAGATTACGAAACACAAACTGTATTTTTTAATTAAACATTTATCCATTTAATTTTAGACAGGCTTAATATATGTTTACTCGACTGCGGATGTATTTTAATAACTTTGTATTTAAAAAGATTAACCTCAATAGTATAAAAATATATTTAAATTTTTAAAAAAATCCAGATCTGTATGTGACATACTACACCGGGAAAACTTAATAGTAAAATAATTCTTAGTAAAATATGTAATGATAGTCAAATTTTTAGGCATTAAATAGTTGCTTAAAATATTGAAAATAGCCAACAACCTTATCTAAAAATAAAATATTTTTTTTTCTTTTACTATCTTTGGTTTAATGTCCTTTTAAGTTAGGTACACACAAACTTAAGAACTAAGATTTTCTCTAACAATTATAAAAAAGATATTTCAAAAGTAATGATTACATTTTATTTGTATAACTAACATATGAACCAAGGTCCGTTTAGTAAATTTAAGGTTACTTTTTTAAAAGAATTTTTTAAATTAAAGACGAAAATAAAAAGCACTTTTTAAATGAGGCTTATGGTACAGTTTTTAATTAATTAAAGCCTTTATAAACAAAGCAACCAAACGTATATTAATTTATTAAATCATTTTATCTAATTAAAACAAGTATATCTTATTATCTAGAAACTAAACGCCATCCGGCTGCCACACTGAAAGTTGTCAAAACATTTTTAATAAAAAAAAAAGTTTTAATAGAAATTTTATTGTAGTTTTAAATCATTTGTATTAAAGTGTGTACCATTTACATAGTATAATGCTTCTACAGGTTTCATTGTAAATTGAAAAAAAAACGTGCTTATTAAATTTAAAGCAGGCAGATTAGGCAGTCTTCTGTGAAAAGATAATTGAAAAATATCCAACTGCTCTCTTAAAACACTATTTTAAATGTGTAGCATTATAGTAGTTTTGATAAACAGAGCCGTCCAATTTAGGCTAGGTAAAGGGTGGATACAATAGCTTTGGTTATTTTAGCGACGGAGTCCACGCCAAAATCAGTCTGCCAGCGAAGCAGTATGATTTATATGATTGGTTTTTAGAGACATCCCGCATAATTTGGGGTTATTTTAAATAGTTTTGTACTCATTTTTTTACTTTTTTGAGTGCTGTATATAATTAAAAAGTATCTACTAAAAAATAATACTGTATATCCTTAAATTTAGTTAAAGATGTTATTTAGACATCTAATTAATTTTTAATAATTTAACTTTATAGTAAAGACTGCAAAACCATTGGGACCTACATAAGCCCACTGTACTGTACTCTGCTCTTTGAATTCTGTTATGAATAATATACCAAAAACAAGTTAATTTTCGCCACCTAAATTAAAATTATTTAGAAAGTTTATTTGCCAATAAAGAAAATGTAAAAAGGTTTAAAGCTAAAAGTCTATACGGTAAAAGGTAAAAAAATAGCACAAAATACTGCACATTAATTTTAATAAATCTAGCAAGAATTTTACGTATTGAGGTTGATAATTATGTTTCTCATATGATCCAAATGTTTTAAATTATTATTATAAAAATAAATGTATTTACTGGAAGGCACTTTTTCTTTGAAAAAATTTGGTAGGCCATTGACAACCCTGTGAAGAAGTTCACGGGCGACGGGAACATCCTCAGTATTGTAGGGTAGTATCTCTGAAAAAATTATTTGAAAATAGTTTGTGTAAGAAGACAGTAAGAAAACCATTTTATATAAATATATACTTAAAGGTAAATAATACGCATTGCCGAATTAATTAATTTTGATATGCAAACTAAATAAAAAAAATAATAAGTATAAGGTCTGCAATTAATACTTTTACAACATATTAGTTACATTAGTTATTATCCTTAAATCAGATTGGAACCCATTTAAATTTAGATCATTAAAAAAAAATAAATAAATAAAAAAAATATTGTAACAAAGAAAAAGAGCATAGCATGAAAAATGTTTACTTAACCTATTACAATTTTGTTTCAAAATGTTGACAAACCTAAATTCTAGTAACAAACCTTAATATACAGGGTGTCCCAGAATATGTGGGCAATCTTTCGGAATCTAAAAGACAACCTAAAAATATTATGATAAGTTTCCATAAACTTTTTTCCTACAACCCTCCCCTACGGAGATACAGGTACATAACGGACGCCTCTGGAAATATTTTTTTAAATAACTTTTAAAATACTGGGCGTAATTTAATATTTTTTTATAATAAAGGTTACGAGAAATTTGGCTTATTTAGTTTACCAGGGACGGACTAGCTCTGACACAATAATAGCAATTTTTTTAAAACCCTGTATGATAAAGTCTCAACAATATTATTTTTAGAAAGCTGTAACCTTAAACTAAAAAAAGGTATTCGGTTCATAACCATAAAATCAACTTTTTACGAGAATAAAATATTATGTTTGGTAAACTTTTTTACATTATACAGGATGTTTTTTAATTGAAAGTCAATATTTTAGGAGGCAATTTTTGGGTCCATTTTAAAATTAAAATTTTTTATGGACGTATGTCCTAAATGTCTTAACTTTTGCGATACAAGGTTGTAATATTTTTAAAAATAAATTATTTATTATCAATATCTGTAATACCACTTCTGATATTTTAATGAAATTTGGCATACATGTTTGTTTGAAAGTGTTAGACAATGTTATGGTTTCAATAACACTAAAATCTTGGACTTCCGTTGTCTTTATTTGTTATTTGTTACACAACGTTTCGGTTAGTGATGTATCTCCAACCGTTTTCAAGTGATAACAGTTATCACTTAAAAACGGTTGGAGATACATCACTAGCCGAAACGTTGTGTAACAAATAACAAATAAAGACAATGGAAGTCCAAAATTTTAGTGTTATTGGCATACATGTACTATGTATCAAGAAGCATTTTTTAGTGTACCATATTTTTTTCATTTTCACCAGTGGCGTTCGTACGCCTATTTTGGCAGACATTGATGATACGCCACTAATTTCTCAAAAAATAAGAAATATTTTTAAATTCCATAATTATTTCGATGCACGGTTTTTGCTTACAAAAATAAAAGCCGTTTCTCAGTATGATCATAACAATATCGGTAAAGAATATCACCATGCAGAGAAATATCTAGATTTAATTTTTGTAGCTGAAAACCGTACGTCGGACTAAAAAAAATTAAGAAATCAAATCTGCCTATATTTTTTTTAGTCCGACGCACGGTTTTCATCTAGAAAAATTAAATCTAGATATTTCTCTGCACGGTGATATTCTTTACCGATATTGTTATGACTTATGATCATGCAGAGAAACGGTTTTTATTTTTTTAAGCGAAAACCGTGCATCGGATTTAAAAAAATTAAGTTATTAACTTTGCTTAGAAATCATTGGGGATTTCAAAAATAATTTTAATATTAAGAAAAATTAGTGGCGTACCATCAGTGTCTGACAAAATATGCAGGTTAAATTCCTTACGAACGCCAAGGGTAGAAAAAAAATGTGGTACACCAAAATATGCTTCTTGTAATATAGTACATGTACAAATTTTACTAAAATATCTAAAGTGGTATTAAAGATATTAATAATATATGATTTATTTTTGAAAATTTTACCACCCTGTATCCCATAAGACGTTTAGGACATACGTTCATATAAAGTTTTCTTATGAAAATGGACCCAAAGATTGCTTCCTTAAATATTAACGTTCAATTAAAAAACACCCTGTATAATGAAAAATTGTACCAAACATAATATTTTATTTCTCGTAAATGGTTGATTTTATCGATGTCAATTAGAAATACCTCTTTTTTTTAGTTTAAGGTTGAAGCTATTTAAAAATAATATTGTTAAGCCTTTATCATACAGGGTGTTTAAAAATAAAATTGCTATTATTGTGTCAGAGATAGTCCGTCCCTGGCAAACTAAATAAGCCAAATAGGATTTAATGGGTTCATTTTAAGAAGGCTTATCTCGTTACCTTTATTTAAAAAAATATTAAATTACGCCCAGTATTGTAAAAGTTTTAAAAAAAAAACTATTTCCAGGTGCGTCCGTTATGTACCTGTATCTCCCTAAGGGAGGGTCGTAGAAAAAAAGTTTATGGGAACTTGTTACAATATTTTAAGGTTTTCTATTACAATCCGAGAGATTGCCCACATATGCTGGAACACCCTGTATAATGTTATATATACAGGGTGGTCAAAAAGGTTTAAAAAATGGATTTTTTAAAAGTTATACGGATATAAAAAAAAAATGGTTATTTATTGTGCATGTCATCCTAAAACATTTTAACACTTGTCACCTGACTGCTGTTGTGACAGCGCGTTTAAAAAATGAGATATAAATTGTCAAAAAGTGAAATTAGGAGATAAAATATTAAAAAAGATATAAGCCAAAACTGTTTAGAGTTTAGTTTGTCTTATTTATCAAATCCATCTCTAGAAATTATTTCATTAGCACCTATTTTAAAATATTAAATAAAAACAAATAAGCTTGTTTAATTTAAATGTTTACATTTTTGACAGAAAGGACCCCGCAATTTTCTTATGAAAAATTTATTTTGGCCAATTGTTTCCAAACTTTGCATAGTGATAGTTCTCAATACGCTGATCAAAAGTCTCCAGGTGCACAAAACCCGAAAACCCCTCCGACACCCAAAATCACCCTCAAAGGTCACTATGGATTTTTCTTATGGAAAATGGGTTTCGGCCAAATGTTTTTAAACTTTGAATAGTAATAGTTCCTAACAGGCTAATCAACAGTCTCCATGGCACAAAACGAACTATCACTATGTTAAGTTTGAAAACAATTGGTCAAAACCCATTTTTCATTAGAAAATAACGGGGTCCTTTAGAACATAAACCTAGTTTTGTTTAAAATTTAATTTAAACTTATTGACTTGCGTCTACTTTCGACTAAACTTAAATGAATAGGTCTGTATGTAATTCAAAAATAGTGTACACTAGTTTACCCTTATTTTCACTTAAACGCTTTTATTAAAGGGGTATTTTAGATCTAGGTTTGTACAAAACGTGTTAACTATTTCTGAATAACAAACAGACCTGATATTTAGCATCCGGTTAGAGGTCAAGGTATATGTTTTAACCATATTATAATCATCCCAAATTTCAAAATTATATTTTTATAGCAACGGAGAAAGGCCGTCTGCAACGCTTCCGTAGACACCCAGTATAGTTTGTTTTTGTTTTCTTTATAACGAACGGTCCGTGGATGCCGGGTTTTTAGTTGTTTAACCCATTTTTCCATGTCTAAGTACCCAGACATGCAAATATTTCATTTTACAGCACTTTTAGATAACGCGGTAGTGCCACCAAGGGCGTTATAAAAATAACTACTACCTATGAACTATCTTTCATTAACGTCTGGGTAATGTCATTCAGATATTTTAACCATAGTCTAAGGATATTCTAATAAAGTCTTACTCTCACTTTTTTAATGTCGTAAAAATACCGCCGTTGACCTTGAACACACTCGGTCACGGGTGGCCACGGTGCAGCAGACAAATAAGTGCTCCTACCGCGTACGTTCAATGTGAATAATCTAACTCCCGGTTAATTATATTTTTGTACGGGGGCGTTCTATTAGAAATATATAATAATATGAGTGAGATTATTAATGTTTGTATTATGTATTTATTTTTTATAAACCATTATTGACAAATAGATTACTTTGGTAACAAAGAAAATAAAAGGCGGTAGGTTAAAATACAAAAAAAACATGTATTACAAATTTTACAGATTTTTTAATGTCTTAAATTTTTGACACTCTTTATTACCAGATTGGCTTTGATTTTGAATCATTAGCATTGGATACATTTTTCCGCCTACTTACAAAATTAGGTTTTTTTGTTACATGTTTAAAGAAATAACATTAAAATTGAGTTAAAACATATGCATGCATACATACCTCTCTATATCCTTAGGACATTGAAAAAATGGAATATAATCACGTGTAGTAACGCAACAATAATCAACAGTACAATAAGAAAAACTACGCTTAGCCATCTTAACCAAATAGATTTTTTAAGTAGTGAATAACGATTCCGCTAATATAACATCTGGACCAAAAGCACTGCACAAACAAAGTCACGGCTAAGCCGTGAGACCGCTGGGTAACGGATTGGGGATGATCGGTGCAGCAAAAGGGAAATTTTACGCAGCACGATTAAGTAAGCAGACTTTATTAAAATATCCTTAGACTTTGGCTTAACGTGGAAAACCATTTCACAAACAAACGCACGTGGTCTTCGCCCGTTCGTCACACATCAGACTTTGCCAGACGTTCTTTCACTTTGCTGATCTGACAGGAACCGGTGTTTTAAAGGCCGTTGATTACGTTAAAATTATAAATTTTAATTGTTTGTTAAACAAAATATTAGTCATAACCTATTTAAATTTTCTTTGTTTAGTTAGATCTTTCAAACAAAAAGTAATAGATATTGAATGGTCTATTAAAAGATATCACATTCATTCTTCAAACTAAATCCATCCTCTTGTCATTTATAACCATTATTAATAGCGTATGTAGCAGGAAATCTTTTTTCTCCAGGGTATATTTTTGTTTCACCATAAACGACAAGAGTAATTCCCAGTTATACTCCAGTAAATAAACTGGGGAAGTAGGATTACTGTTGAAAAATTACTATGGCTTTTCTCCAGTCGCTCAGACAAACATTTGTCGATTTTCTAGCTTTTAAACAAAAGATAAATGTGGCGAGTGATGTTTGGTTAAGATAAAATGTTCATAAAAAATTTTTGCGTGGGTGAAAAATATTTTAAAAAAATAGGGAAATATGTACACCCTATTAAAAACTCATATTTAAGTTTTATATGTACCTGTACTTTTCCACCGTTAAAATTCTAACCAAGCTGGGTTGCATGACTATTTAAATATAATCATTGTGTTAGTTCTTGCCATAGCGGTGTTGCCAGTTATTTCAAGTGAAATATTACAGAAAATATTTTTTTTTAGTATTTTTAATCTTTATCAAACAATAAACTATTTGTAGAGACTACAAATAGTTTTTTGATTTATATATTTTTCCCTACAACCAAATATTTTCGTAGTAGGATACAAACATTGCATGTCTTTATGCTACTTAAATATGTATATGGTGTTTCTTAAATACAAATTATTTCGGTTATTTGACAAAACAAATTTTATGATTTCAGTGTCACTAACTGGTAGATAATTCATATTCCAAAAATAAAGTTTTTTTAGTTGTATAAGGGCAAATTTTGATTAGATATTTAATAAGAAATATAATAGTAAAAAATATTTTGCTTTTTTTTTAAATATTGAATATGAAATATAAACGCAGTGGTTTTTTGCTGTTTAAAAAATATTTTCTTTGCGAGCCTAGAACACAAAAATTACATTATTTTGAAATAAATTTGACATATCACAACTGTATAACTTTTGTGTTCAATTGTTCCTTCTATATATTATCGATTTTTAAAACGTTATAAAGTTTAAAAAAAAAAAAACGCAGTAGTGCCACCACCGACGTTATACAAAGAAATATTACCTCTGAACTACCCTTCATTTCCAAAAGGGAACTACAGTTTAACAAAGATTTCGAACCATACCCAAGGACACACGATATTTACTGGCGGTCACCCATCCTGATGTCACGGACAACAATTTTTTGCATTTTGAAATCGTTTTATCTCAAACTTTATTTTATATACAATATATTAGGTACTCTACTGAATAATAGTAGCCCAGTCTATGGGTAATTTTTATGATTTTAATTTGTAACCAGTTGAAAGGTCTTAGAAGTTGTAGATGGTAGTTACCTGAATATGACTATATAGTTTTAGACTCGAAAAAAGTGTGTAGGGATGGTGGGTGGATAGTTGAAAATGCCAAAAAGGTGTTTTTCGCTTCTGCAAGCGCCATTGTTAATTTTAGAGGGGTGTGTTTAAAATGTTTGTTTTTAATTTTGAATTGTATTTTTTGTATTTAATTTAATTCTAAATTAAATGAAAGGTTCTAAAGCATGATAGGATAATTTGTTGCTAAGATAAATAAGTTTTACTAATTTTAGAGCCCTAATCTATTGAGCTATATCTTTTTTGTTTATAAATATTTTAGGTCTTACAAACTGTATTTTACTTTTTTGAGACTTATATTTAACTAATTTTAATCAACGTTATAATATAATTAATAATCAGTCCTTTGTTTTGGGGTTTGAAAAAAAGGTGCTTTTTTGTAAATAAACAATTGGAGCCGGAGTGCCCCCTGCATAAGTTAAGAATTTTTAACTTAAAAATACGGGAGGCTGACTTTAAGGCAAATATTTAAAAAAAAGAAGTCTTTACGACCAGTAGAAACCGAGTTAGCAATTTTTTTCAAGTAATATCTCACTTTTGTCGGCGTAAAGGAGGTAGTGATGGGGATAAAAGCTCTCAAACTGCCATGACATGTCAAAAACTAAAATCGATATTGCAAATCAGCGGAGTGCAAACAAAATAGTCATATCTCTGCAAATTTTTATCGGATCAAACTATTTTTTTTTTAATCTGGGGTAGTGCAAAAAGAATAAATCCATGCGTCTCAGCTCATTTTTAATCGTAACATTGAAGGCACTTTAAAAATTGAAAAGCCAAAATCAGAGGCTACAATATATTATTTCATGGGCTTCTTGACCAGATTGGTGTTGAATCCTTGAATAAAAATGGTTTTGACAAAAGATCAATTAATATATCTGAAACTGAAACTAAAGTTTTAGCTTCAGATTTATTAATTGATATGTTGTCTCATTTTATTAAATTTTAGTTAAGAATAAAATATAAATAAAACTAAGTTTAATTGATTATTCTTTATTTCGTAGTTAATAATGTTTCTTTAAACTGTATGTATTTATTATTCATCTTCATTATATTAATATTAATATCGATGTAAATTATATTTTACTCTCTTTTATAGAAGATATTGTACCATTTACATGTTAATAACATAATTTAAAAAATGAATAGATTTCTCAAATTTTAAAAATAGTTTAATGCTGCTTTAAAAAGTTAAAATGTATAATGTTCAATCAAAGTGTAAGATATAAAAATTATAAGATAAATTGATAATAATTTTTTAAAACTAAAAGCGCCATTATTCAACTTTTTGCGATAACCCAGATTAAAAAAAAAGCTTGATCCGATTAAAATTCGCAGAGATTTGGCTGCTTTTCTCGCGCTTCGCTGATTTAAACTCTCGATTTTAGTTTTTGACTCGGCATGTCAGTCCGAGAGCTTCTATCCCCACCGCTACCTTCCTCCTTCCACTCAAAAGCATCAGTCACTTTAAACACATTTTTTAGCAATAAAAAACAAATATTACAACTTTTTATTATGCGTCATATCAAGTTCAAGCATTAAACTGTCGAATGTCGTTCAAATTAATTCTTAATTATTATAAACAATTAAGATATTATTAAAAAAAAATAACTAACTGAGTTTCTACTGACCGCAGCGACTTCTCTTTTTTACCTTCTATATATTATCGATTTTTAAAACGTTATAAAGTTTTAAAAAAAAACGCAGTAGTGCCACCACCGACGTTATACAAAGAAATATTACCTCTGAACTACCCTTCATTTCCAAAAGGGAACTACAGTTTAACAAAGATTTCGAACCATACCCAAGGACACACGATATTTACTGGCGGTCACCCATCCTGATGTCACGGACAACAATTTTTTGCATTTTGAAATCGTTTTATCTCAAACTTTATTTTATATACAATATATTAGGTACTCTACTGAATAATAGTAGCCCAGTCTATGGGTAATTTTCATGATTTTAATTTGTAACCAGTTGAAAGGTCTTAGAAGTTGTAGATGGTAGTTACCTGAATATGACTATATAGTTTTAGACTCGAAAAAAGTGTGTAGGGATGGTGGGTGGATAGTTGAAAATGCCAAAAAGGTGTTTTTCGCTTCTGCAAGCGCCATTGTTAATTTTAGAGGGGTGTGTTTAAAATGTTTGTTTTTAATTTTGAACTGTATTTTTTGTATTTAATTTAATTCTAAATTAAATGAAAGGTTCTAAAGCATGATAGGATAATTTGTTGCTAAGATAAATAAGTTTTACTAATTTTAGAGCCCTAATCTATTGGGCTATATCTTTTTTGTTTATAAATATTTTAGGTCTTACAAACTGTATTTTACTTTTTTGAGACTTATATTTAACTAATTTTAATCAACGTTATAATATAATTAATAATCAGTCCTTTGTTTTGGGGTTTGAAAAAAAGGTGCTTTTTTGTAAATAAACAATTGGAGCCGGAGTGCCCCCTGCATAAGTTAAGAATTTTTAACTTAAAAATACGGGAGGCTGACTTTAAGGCAAATATTTAAAAAAAAGAAGTCTTTTCGACCAGTAGAAACCGAGTTAGCAATTTTTTTCAAGTAATATCTCACTTTTGTCGGCGTAAAGGAGGTAGTGATGGGGATAAACGCTCTCAAACTGCCATTACATGTCAAAAACTAAAATCGATATTGCAAATCAGCGGAGTGCAAACAAAATAGTCATATCTCTGCAAATTTTTATCGGATCAAACTATTTTTTTTTTAATCTGGGGTAGTGCAAAAAGAATAAATCCATGCGTCTCAGCTCATTTTTAATCGTAACATTGAAGGCACTTTAAAAATTGAAAAGCCAAAATCAGAGGCTACAATATATTATTTCATGGGCTTCTTAACCAGATTGGTGTTGAATCCTTGAATAAAAATGGTTTTGACAAAAGATCAATTAATATATCTGAAACTGAAACTAAAGTTTTAGCTTCAGATTTATTAATTGATATGTTGTCTCATTTTATTAAATTTTAGTTAAGAATAAAATATAAATAAAACTAAGTTTAATTGATTATTCTTTATTTCGTAGTTAATAATGTTTCTTTAAACTGTATGTATTTATTATTCATCTTCATTATATTAATATTAATATCGATGTAAATTATATTTTACTCTCTTTATAGAGAAGATATTGTACCATTTACATGTTAATAACATAATTTAAAAAATGAATAGATTTCTCAAATTTTAAAAATAGTTTAATGCTGCTTTAAAAAGTTAAAATGTATAATGTTCAATCAAAGTGTAAGATATAAAAATTATAAGATAAATTGATAATAATTTTTTAAAACTAAAAGCGCCATTATTCAACTTTTTGCGATAACCCAGATTAAAAAAAAAGCTTGATCCGATAAAAATTCGCAGAGATTTGGCTACTTTTCTCGCGCTTCGCTGATTTAAACTCTCGATTTTAGTTTTTGACTCGGCATGTCAGTCCGAGAGCTTCTATCCCCACCGCTACCTTCTTCCTTCCACTCAAAAGTATCAGTCACTTTAAACACATTTTTTAGCAATAAAAAACAAATATTACAACTTTTTATTATGCGTCATATCAAGTTCAAGCATTAAACTGTCGAATGTCGTTCAAATTAATTCTTAATTATTATAAACAATTAAGATATTATTAAAAAAAAATAACTAACTGGGTTTCTACTGACCGCAGCGACTTCTCTTTTTTTTTAATATTTGTTTTGAAGTCAGCTTTCCATATTTCTAAGTTACAAATTCGTAACTCATGCAGGGGGCGCTCAAGCTTCAATTGTTTATTAAGAAAAAAGTATTTTTTTTTTCAAGGCATAAAACAAAGGACTGATTATTAATTTTTGAAATACGTTGATTTAAATTAGTAAAATATAAGTTTTAAAAGAGCAAAGAACGGTTTGTAAGGCATAGAATATTTATAAACAAAAAAGATATAGCCCAATAGATTAGGGTTTTAAAATCAGTAAAACTTAATTATCTTAGCAACAAATTATTCGATCATGCTTTAGAACCTTCTATTTAATTCAGAATTAAAAACCGAATTTTTGCAATGATAGAAATGAATAAAAAATATTTTGCAATAATTATTAATATTTAAATAAATTACTATTTTTAACGGTTTTTGCATTTTTTCATAAACCAATTGACCATGTTAATTTTAGCCGTGCTCATATCGAAAAAAAACATTTTAAACACAACCTCTAAAATAAACAATGGTTCTCGCAAAAGCAAAAAACAGGTTTTTAGAATTTTTAACCCTCCACCCCCCACCCCTGTACACTTTTTTCGAGTCTAAAAGTATATGGTCATATTCAGGTAATCACCCTCTATAACTTCTAATATCTTTAAACCGGTTACAAATTAACGTCATAAACAGGTCTCCTTTTTACCTACATTGTGGACTATAGTGCTTTTCAGCAATAAAGAGACACATCAGTCAGACAATGGCTGCGGCTGATTAACCCTGTGGTAGTGTGTTAACACGTGTTTTCCAGACTTTGACACTTCCCGAGAATCATCTTTAAGTGTCATGCTTTCTGGTTTTATGCGAAGTATTAAAAGGAACGACCTTGTGATGATTAGAAATAATAAGATTCCTAAAAACAACTTTATCTTACTTCGATCAGGTCCTTGCGAAGTAGCGCATTTTTAAACATGAGTGACTGTTGGGATAATAGTAAATTCGATTAATTCTGTAATGTATTTTTTTTATTCGTCATTGTTCATTTATGTTTTGCTTATTTATTCCTTATCATTTGTTCTCATTGTTGGTGCGGGTTTTGGAGTTAGATTTTCACTACCCATAAAGAGGTAGAGTGGAAAATGTTAAACTAGAATTATTCGTCTTTATAGTTCACTGGAAACATCGAATACAATGGTTTATATACTTGTCTTTCTGTATGTCGTCAGGTCACTTATAAGAATAGAGGGATACGGCTGAGTTCTTTCGAATTTATCTGCTAGTTTGTTAATGTGTTTATTTATTTTAGGTATGTCTGTAGGTCGAGTAGTTTCTCTTTTCAATCTATTGTCGTAGCGAGGTTGAACAGCGCAGAATTTTCTAATGGTATCTTTACAACCTCGCCATTTGCGTGTCGAATATGCTGCACCATATTGCTGTGGCTTAAATTGGTATAACTTTGATTGTTTATAAATACTGCTGATCTATTTGCTAAGCATAATAAAGGAAACTATAGGCCAATAAGCAGACTTAGTGCGATACCAAAATTTTTTGAGGATATCGTGTTTGATTTTGATTGACGAACAACGTGGCTTTGTCTGGGGGAAGTCGACAAATACAAACCTCCTGGTTTTTGTTCAGTATGTGTTGGATGCCTTGGAAAATCGAAGTCAGGTCGATGCGGTCTACTCTGACTTTTCAAAGGTGTTTGATACTGTTAATCACGTTTTGCTCTGTCGAAAGCTGAGGGCGTTCGGAAATTAATGGTACCTTGTATGAGTAGCTCCAGAGTTAATTACATGACAGAACACAAATTGTCACGGTGAAGGGAGCACATCGGGGAGTATTCTGGTGACTTCTGGTGTACCTCAGGAAAGTAATCTGGGACCATTTCTTTTTAAAATATTTATTAATGATATAGGATCTGTTATAAAACATTGTGGGTTTTTATTATTTGCTGATTATACGAAAATTTTTACAACTATAAAGCCACCTTTAGATCAGCAAAAGCTGCAAACAGATCTAGATTCAATATCCTTGTGGTGTACCAGAAACAATCTGGAGCTAAATATGAATAAATGCAAGTCATTGTCGTTCTGTAGAATTCTTAACTCAGTACAGGCACATTACGGCATCAGTGGCAGTTAGCTGGAGAGAGTTGCATCCATGAACGACCTTGGTGTCATTTTGGATAGCGGCATGAGCTTTCAGCTGCCTTTGTTCCACCTTGCAATACTTTACAGCGTCATACGTTCGCTCCAAATTTTAGAAGGTGCAAACCTGCTTAATGTTGATTTTTTTATTCCTCATTGCTGCGTTTTAAACATCGAATGAGATCAGTGGATTTGTAATGTGTTTGGGATGTATGTGTGAATAATGCGACTTTCTGTTATGAAAGACTTCAATTTTTAACGCTGGGTTATTATTATTTTAAAATTGTTGCGAGGTTTTTTGTATTGTATTTTACTTATATCCTAGTGATTAAGTATATTTGTGTTTTTATCATGTCAGTTAGCATTAGTATATTTATAAGTTAGTAATAGTAATTGTAATTGGGTTTGCCCGTAAATAAATCAATAAATAAATACATAAATTAATAATTATTAATAAAAGCTAATGAAAAAATTGACCTAAAATTCTATTTTAAATTTTCACATGCAATATTTAAAACCATTCGTCAATTCTTCTTACTATGAATCTTTGGACGCCGGTGCTTCGGACCAACATAAATCAAAAGTACAATAAGCAAACAGACAAGAGGTATTTCAATTACGTATCAGAGGCAGTGAATAATTTTCAATTCCAGGCATTCTTGTAGGATGGGGTGCACGGGGTAACAGCTGCTCCCGGAAAGGCACAGCTTGTCTCGCGCCATCGAGGGTGGGCTTATTGCCTGCATAGGCATCGTGTCTACTACAGTGGCGTGTCTGTACAAAGATTTATTTGATGCGAAGATTACAAATATTACCACAACCATTTTAAAAATATGTTAGGTAGAGCTTTCATAAAACCAGTTTCCCAATTAAAATTTTAAAATTATTCACTTTATTTAAATTTTGATGTTTTATTCCTGAGATTACTATAAAAAACATATCAATAACTAAATTCCAAGAAAAAAGCTGCTGACTGTTAAGCGGGTAATATACAGTGCCAGTCTCTAACTTGAAATAAATTCCGTGAATCAAAGATGTTTTTTTCTTGGAAATTTGCTTGGACACGTCGATAAGTATTTTAAATTGCGTTCGTTTTGATGTAATACAATTTTATACAGCATGTCCCAAATTTGAGATATGACGTCAACGACTATTTTTTTTTAATGGCAACACTAATTTTTAAATGTTTATGTTTAAAGAGTATATCAAGTTACACATGTGTGCCAAATTTAAAATTTTTATTTCTTGTTATTTAAAAGATATTTGACAAAACATCTCATTCGAAGAACGAAGAAATCTAATTGAATTCAATTTAATTTTTATGCAGTTTAAAAATGGAATGTCAAAAGGTATTGGTTATCAATTTTTATCGAGCTGACGTTTATTGTCTTGACGTTAAATTGAATCAAATTAGATTTCTTCAGTCTTTGAATTAGATGTTTGTCAAATATCTTTAAAAAGACAAGAAATAAAAAAAATTAATTTGGCACAAATGTGTAACTTAATATACTCCTGGAAAATAGTCATTAAAAAACTATTTTTGCCATTTAAAAAAAATATTCGATGACGTCATATCCCAAATTTGGGACATGCTGTACATTGAAAAGAGCGTTGTTTAGAATACTAATGAACGTATCCGAGCATATTTCCGAAAAAACAACCTTCTTTGATTTTCTGAATTTATTCCAAGTTAGAGACTCGCACTGTAGTTAAAACTATATGTTGACATGCGCAAATTAGCGTTTGTTATAAAAAAACCTATGCTTCCGTCAAAATCGCATTCCAGGTCCACCATAACTACCTAAATTTAAAATCCTTATAAAAGTGAATAAGGTTTTAGTAGGATTAAACTGGCACTGTACTTAACAATGAGTTTCATTGTTGACCAATAATTAAATACGAACCCCTAGATGAATTTCACAAAATTTCTTACGAAAAATTAAAAATAAGTTGACGGTTAGTCGTCATTCTGACATTTTTGGTAAAAATTTCTTATTATTTTTTTTTTATTCAAGTACAAATTAAATATCCAAATCATTAATTCAACAGGAATATTATTTTATATCCTCCCTACTGATATGTAAACAATGTTTAAAAATCAAATCTACAAAACCGCCGTTTTTTAATGACCTACAAATATAGCGAGCCCCTACTAAGAACATAATACATACGCCACTGTAGGACAGTGCAAGTAAACTTTGCCGCAGGGGGAAAGCGATGTTTAATTAAAAGTCCCTCAGGCCCGTTTAAAACTTTTTTCTTGTATGTCGATGTAGCGGCACTGTGCACTTGTTCTAGTGAAATTTTGGGCTTTTTAAAATTCCCCAGATTTCAATCATTGATATACAGAGTGTTTCAAATTCGACTCTCACCATTGCGATCTCGGAAAAAGTTAGAGATACGAAGAAATTTAAATTAGGGCAAAGTTGCGTATTAGGGAGTCCAATAATACACCGTTGAAAAATTGAAGTTACCTCTTGTACCTTCGCAAATATGGCGAAAAAAACTAAAATTTGCGATTTTTGGTTTATTTTTGTACAAGTTTCTTTCAAAAGGTAGAATTAATCTAAAAATACATTCTTATTGGAACTTTTTAGCTTCATCATTTGGCAAAGTCATAAATCGCTTAAGACATTTCGTTTTTCTTAAACCAACATCAACTTCGTTTTTGCTTATGGGCGCCATCTTAAATTTTTACAGTTTTAAATGACCACTTTAATTGCCTTTTAAATGATGTATAACAAGTTGCTCTTAAGGTCTCAAAATTCCAAAATATTAAAAAAATATATTTAATAGCATAGTAGGCTTCGATTTTTTTTATCTGTTACATTTAAATGCCATTTTGTTTTATTGTAAACTACTATGTTGTTAAAAATAACCTTTACGAACAAAGAAAAATAGAATGATAAAACTTTATTACAAAAATGATAGAAACAGTGTGAAATGTATCAGAATATATATCCCAAAAGACGACCACCTCATTGGATTGGATTGGAAGGGGGGGACCAGTTAGATGGCTTGTAAGGTCACCTAATTTAACTAAATTCGACTTTTTTCTATGAGGCTATGTAAAAGACCTTGTTTAAACAAACCGCCAACAACTAAGCAGAACATGCGGGAAAGAAAGTTGTAATTTTTGGAAATCAAATAATATAAATGAAAAGACATGTTCAATAATTATCTAAAGTTGTAAATATTAGAATATTTTTATTAAGTAAATTAAAAATTTATAACAATACTTACGATTGGTCATTAAAATCTTTGCTAAGAAATTATGTTTTTTTTTCTTTTTAATATTTAAAAAATAAATTAGAATATTTTTTTAACTTGCGTATAAGTGAAATATTTTGGAAGTTGCTGCTCGACACTCGCGTCTAGCGTCACCCCCGGTGGCGAGCTTCTTGACAGTTTATAACCTAAAAAATTAAATTTTAATGTGTAAAGTAATAATTTAGGACCTTTTCTAATACGTCCCCGCATTTTTACGCCTGAAATTTTATGGGGAAAATAAAAAGCCGCTTTGCTAACCAGAACTAACCATGACCGACTAAAACTTAGGGCTTTTGAATTTGTCTAAATTATTTGTAGAAGTTATAAACAAAATTTTAACAACGTATTAGAAAAAACCCAAGGAATATATAATTAAACTTTTATAAAAATTTATAACTTCTATTATATCAAAAATTATAAAAATTTTGTTTATAACTTTTATGTAGACAAACTCAAAATTCCTAAGTTCCAGTAGGTCATGGTTAGTTCTGGCTGGCAAAGCGGCTTTTTATTTTTCCCA
Organism: Listronotus oregonensis; assembly: GCA_019359885.1. Classification (NCBI taxonomy): domain Eukaryota; kingdom Metazoa; phylum Arthropoda; class Insecta; order Coleoptera; family Curculionidae; genus Listronotus; species Listronotus oregonensis. The sequence continues at coordinate 197,923 of JAHBCN010000132.1, forward strand.
ATTATATGTATATCAGACGTAAAAATGCGGAGACGTATTAAAAAAGACCCATGATTTGCTTTTTTTACAATAAATGCATTATTTAGAAAAAGCCTACTTTTCAAATTACGCGCCGAGTCCCTGCATAATAAAGTATGTTTCATATGTTAACACTGTCAAAAAGCTCACCAGCGGGGGTGTCGCTAGACGCGAGTCTGCTTGACTATATTCAATCTTGCTGCGCGAAAACTTTCTCCACCACTCAGCTTTAGCTCAGTCCATGTGACATGCGAGTATATACCTACCTTTATTTTAAATTACATACTTTTTAAATCTAGTTGATAGCCGTTAGGAGCTGTATTTTCAGTTCAATTACTTATATTAATAGATATTTTTACCATATTTTGTTTTTTTAAACATTATTGATAATTTTTGTTTTAATTTTAGCTGCTATGGTAAACTAGCATAAAATAGTCAGTAAAGAAAATATTGGTAATAAAGTGCATTAACTTTTTTGATATCAAGCTAAAATGTTTAATAAAGTTTATTTTTTCTTAAGGATTGGATGTTTTTTTCGGATTAAAAGGTTTGGCATTAGAATTGTTGCGTTGCATACAAATATATATTTATTTACATTTACCAAAAGGTGCAAATATTTTACACTCACGTTGATCTCACATACCTTAGCCAATCCACAGCAGTGCTTAGCATAACAATCGATAAGCAGCTCCTCGATATATAAAGTAGATGAGAGATTAGGTCGCGGATGAAGCGTTTGACTGATGGCCTCTTTGGGGGGTTAAATCTGCCGCCTCTGCCGCAAAAACGTCTTCTCGAAAACACTAAACTGTATACTCAAGGGAATAGAGATTAAGTTGCCATAAGCTTGGATCCAGAATGGTACGTTAATAGTTTTATTTTAAGCTAACATTTTTGTTTCGTTTTTCCTTGTATATAAATACATTAAAAAAGTAAATTAATCCACTATATAGTGTGTACTGTAGTATATATAATATTGTTAAAAATGTATAATTTACAAATAGTTAATTTTTTAATAATTATAGCACATACACTTTCTAACGTCGTCTACAGTCGAAATATGTAAGAAAAATATCAATTCAAAAAAAAAATTAAAAACTATCTAAAGATATTTATTTGGCCAAATCATCGTTTTATAAGTGATTTTTAAGGTAAGTAATGTTAGTCCAGTAACTGAAGACCTGAAAGCACCCAAAGCTGTAAATAAATCTGTACAGTTTTTCCTTGGGGCGCTAAGGTCTTCGCGGATGCTTTCGAGCGAGAAAAAGTTTGTTACGATTCCGACGTGGGAATCCGCTGAAAATGGCCCCCCAAAGTCCCAAAAATGAGTTTCCCGCGAATATCTACCAAAATATGCGAGTTAGACAATTTTTGTTTAGACAAAAAATGAAGATTACCTCGAAATCTACAAAAATGGTCCTTACCATTTTTTTTGCAACACCACTATTTTTATAGTTTATAGTTTTTTACTAAAAAATGCAGATGGGCAAAACATTTTTTTATCAAAACGCAAGAAAGATGGTGAAGAAAATTTTCTGGAATCACACTTGCTAGGGTCTCATTATAAAAAAGAAATGTTAATAACAAACCATTTTTCCAAAAAATATCAATAAATTAATAAGATACTATTAAAATATTGTAAAAAAAAAACTTTGTCTTCTTTTTTTAATATTCTAGAAAAATCAGAAAGGACCCAAACTCATATGCAATGATAGGTACGGGTTTTTCCATTCTAATGAACTTTAATTGATTAAAAAATGTACATTATTGCCCGGGTAATGGAACAAATTGTCGGCCCGCTTATAAGTAAATCCATTAAGATAGCGGCATTCTAGCGGTAGAGCGGCAGCTGAAATGAGGGGACTTTTGGGACCCGAAAACTATCGATTTTTTGGAAAAAAAATATAAGGACCATTTTTGCAGAGTACAAGGCGATCTTTATTTTTTGTCCAAACAAAAATTCTCCAATTCGCATATTTTGGCAGATATTAGCGGAAAACCCATTTTTCGGGCCTTGAGGGGCCATTTTCAACCCTTTTCCACCTGTTAATGTTGATAAACTTTTTTTCGCTTTAAAGCATCTTCGAAGACCTAAGAATTACGCCACAAGGGAAAAGTGTACAGATTTATTTAGAGCTTTGTCCCTCTATTTACTGGACTATGTAACAACAGTGTATCTTTCAAAGAATGCTTTCAAGAATAAGAATATTCTCAAGAATATTCTAGGCAAGAACAATACACTGGTAATATTCTTTTTAGAAGTGGTCTTGACGTAAAGTATGTGTTATAAATCTTGACATTTTTTAAAACTTGACAATATTCTCAGCAACAGAGTACCGGTGTTAACATGGATTTTAGATGAAAACATATTTTGCCTGAGAATTTCAAAATTATATGTACTAGTAAACCCACCTCTCAAATATATAACACAACTAGAATTGGATTTAGATTAGGGTTTGTATAATTTAAAATTTTATTTTCAAAGATGTATTGTGGATATTATAGTTTTAACTTATAATAACGTTTGTTGATTTAAGCATCCAGAATTAAAGAAAACAAAAAAAATGTCATTCTAGAAACGTTAGTTGGGATTGAATCAGTATTTTTAAAAGATTATGGTATACACTATAGAAATGATCTATACTATTGCCATGGATTCATTATTATTTTAAAATGAAAAAGATTGTAAAATAATTGAAAACCGAATTTTAAAAAAATAGACAAAAAGTGTCTTAAAAAATTATATTTTATACTAAGTGCATCTTCGATATAGCATTCCCTGTGGATATGAAAATAATTTAAATTTTTAGAAAAGTGTTTTACAGCCCATTCTGGAAACATAGTTTAAATAGCTTAGTTTCAATATAACATCTTAGATGAAAGCGGAGCGAGTTTTCATAGATCTTGGAGCAAGTGAAGCTAATCCGAAATATTTAAAAAACTTTGGATTTTCGTATCTATTCCATTTGTCTATTTTTAAAATAAAATCATGGAGTTTCAAGCTGCTTTCTGTAAAAAGTAATAATCTTTTTGCCAGTAATTTATAGCTATATTTACTGATTTTACCCTGTCTTTATTTAACATTTGATCGATATATCTTTAAGCTCCGTCGTAAAATCTGGAGCGAAAAAACGCTTTAAAACTAAATAAAAAACGCGTTTGTATTTTTTTTTTCATATTCAATAAAAGTACGTTTTTAAGCAAGCAAAGCACAAAAATGGAATATTAGAGAGATTTTTCAAAACCTCTTACGGCCTTACAGAGGTAGGTTCTAGAAAGAATCGTACATATTCGGATATTTGAATGTTATTTGCAACGACATAGGTACTTAAAAGGAAAGTTACGAATAAAAAATGCACGGGTTTAGTATTAGTAGTAACTATACATTTAGAATGTTTGCTCTTTAAAATAATTGAGTATACTAGGCAGAAAATTTGAGAAATAAGCCTTTAAAAATTCAAATCCGAGAAATAAGTCTTAAAAAATTTAAACATCATTTATATTTCAGTTAGAAATGCTTCTGTCCGTCAACGCCGCCACCAAGGACTACATGGTAAAGCAGTCGGAAAAAAATTCAAGCTACCAAAACGCTTGGGTTCGAATCACGTTCCTCCTAGAATTTTTTTTTTGTCAAATATCTTTTTTTTTAATATAGGTATTGATTTAAATATAAATAATTTAACTTAATAAACTAACTAAGTCACAATCTATAGTCTTATTTATGAAGTATAAGAAAATTAGTGATGAGCGAGACCGGTCTTGGTCTTGCGGTCTTGGTCTTGGTCTTGCAGCAGACCCAAGACCAAGACCAAGACCGCCTTCTCCTTGCAAGA